>PVKM010004089.1:0-53825 GCA_004027735.1 Carollia perspicillata | reverse complement strand
AGACTGGAGGTCTTTGCACTCATGTTGAATTATCATTGGTATACCAATGCCAATTGGTATAGCCTTCCTCCTGCAATGTGTGTGCACTTGTGAGCTTCCTTTAGCCACCACCAATTCCTAGGGAGGGATTCTGCTGGGAGCAATCATAGACAGCTGGGAATGGTGCTCAGTTTGAAAGTGAAATTCTGAATTTATAACTTAGCACCCACTGCACATAGCATTTTCGAAGAAATTCTCATAGAGGGAAGAACCTCCAGATGAAATCTGTCTGAATAGAACAGTTGAAAAATCACACCTTTGAGTAATTAAGGATACTTAGTCCCATGAAGACTAAAGGGAACTATCATCACCTCAGCTACCCACCTTCTGACATTTGAAAGCAATGAGCAGTTTATTGACAATTAACATGGAACTGTCTCATTTGGTTTACATAACTAATAGCTGACTACCTGCCAATGCCTGTCTACAAAGGTCTATCTCCCGACTTTCTCCTGTGATTCTAGCAACTAATGGATGGCCCCTTGTTTTTCAGTTCTGCTCATAATACCTCTTGTTCCTCCTCAACCTTCCTACTTTGCTATCTAAGTCACCTCAACATTCTTTTTGACTTCTTGGCTCTTTCTTAACTTCTAAGTGACTAATTTCCTCTATTACACTTTCTCTTTTTAAAATACCTAGAATGGTTCCTGATTTCAGGTTAGACCCTGGTTGATACCATCCTACTGAGATAATTACACATTTGAAGATCTGAGATAGAAAAATGAGAATTTTAAAATCCTAGATTAATGAAAGACAAAATTATTTAGTTAAATCCCCTATCTTTTGATTAATCCCTTCATATTATTATAAAGAAATTGTCTAGAATCTGTCAACTTGTTGTAGCTTGGGGCTAAAACAATGGCTTAGATTTCCCTGGAGATGAATTTCAGGTCTGATCAAGAACCGTGTAAGACTTTCCAGATAGACAAGTTGCTCCATCCATCAGTGGTATCTAAGAAGAGACTACATAGCCAACCAACCTGGACATTGTAGAAGGGATTCCACCTCTGGTTGCTGGAATATGCTTAATAATTCCTGAAAGCTTCTCCAACTCTCAACTTCAGCACTTCAGATGATTCTCACAAGTAAGTTAAATGTATTGAACCTTCAAGCAATTGTCCCCGCTTAAATTCTTTCTAAAACTTGATAACATTTTAACATAGAACTAACTGCTCCTGATCTTCCTCCATCTCCCATGTAGTCATTTCCAGCCATACAGCAAATCTGTGTCTAATCCCAGGCATGGAGAAAACCTCAGTCATACTCATACAATCTGTGTTCTCCTGACAGCCCTGAGATCACAGAAAGTGGACACCCCCATCCAAAACAACCACAGTGGAGAAAATGGGTTTTCACTCTTAGGCCACCCCAAGAACTATCCCAAAGATACACTTTCTCAGTGCTGACACTGACTTTCCCCACCTAGTGGGCCCCTCTGTGGATATACTTCAGGAAAAATAACCACATAGGAAAAAAATTCCACAGATCAAATTGAGGGCAGAGGGTCAGGGAGTAACTTTCATATAGGTGCACCACACATTCATTCAGGGGGAGTCTGCATGAGTACATCATCCTGTGGGCATGCACAGAGGCCTGAGCAGCTTGGGGGACAATTCAAATTTGCTTGCTGTTTTAAGGTAGAGCCTGCATATGAGTAGGTGGTGCAAAGGTTACCATTAGTTCTTTCAGTTTGCTGATATGCTTTCTTATCAATTCATGAGAAATGTGCATGAACACGAATTGGAAAGTCTTAGTGTGTTTGAGCCAGCATCCCTCTGAGAAGCCATGCTGCAGTCACTCCTCCAGATCTGTCATTGTGTACATCTGCTGCACATACGCTGTAATGATGGTCTTGACAATGCACTGTTGGGAATGCCCAATGTGAGGTATTTCAAAACACAGGCTTAGAAACACCTGGCTTGTGCTTCCTACATGTTCAGAAAAAGATAGGTGGGACAGCCTTTTCTAGAGCCCCTCTGCATTTCTGTAAATAAACAAATAAATGAGGTTATGCTGAATATTAGTCATGCTTCTTGGCATTAAAATGTAAGAAAGAGGAAAATAATTACAACACTACTTCCAGACAGAAACTGAAAAGATGCCTGGGTTTCCCTTTCAATCCCAGTTCTTGCTTCTTCTCCTGTTAGGAGCAGCACGAGCAGACATTTGTGTACTTAACTATGTTTTGCTTCTGCACAGACCTCGTAAAAGTTTGTTAATTCAGGAAATTTCTTTACACAGAGAGGATTTGCTTTTTTGCACATGACTTTACATTGAATTATAAGCTCCATGTCAGTTCCTGATGGACTTGGGTATAAAGGATGGGACCACTGTCATGCACTTCTGACATAGGTACATATCCCACTCCCACAGAGACTGAGGCAACCTGCCCAAGGGCAGGGACGGTTATCTGGGAAGAAGGCAAAGCAGGCTTTGTGATGTGATAATAAAGAGTAAAATCCCAGTTATCTTATTCCAGATAAAATAATGAAGGACACCTTGATATAAAAGCAGTAGATAATTTATTTGAACATACACAGATACTTATTTTTAAATCACTTTCTTCTGAATGTGTCTGAAACCTTATTTCTTTGAAACATGAGTTCAAAGCCACAAATTAGGAGCTGGCTGTATGTTTAATCTTAGTTCTGAGGTCAGAAGCTATTCTGTTTAAATGTGTCTGTTTATATTGAACTCTAGGAAAGAAGCTAAGGTGAGTGGGAGTCACATAAACAATGTATTTTGGGTTTGAATGAGGATTTGTATAAATTCACATTTCTCTAACCCTCTTTAACTTTATGTATTAAGGATCTAAGAAGAGCTAGTGACTTAGAAGAGCTATTGTTTAGATTTTCCTTGAGGCAGAAAATCAACATAGTATCCGCAGTCATAACTATTAAAATGATCATAAAATGCACTGTAAATGTAATAGTTAAGGGAAGGAATGGAGAAGATAGAGTCATTATTTGCTGTTCTGGACATTCAAGTCCTTACTTCTGTTCCTGAGAAGGCATCACTATGAAGCGGGAGCCTTTGTCAATGGCCTTTCCCCACCATACCATAGGATGGGCCAAACAGCTTCCCTTTTCTCTCATGTAAACATATAGTCATCACACCTAAGACATTTGGCATAGCCCTTATTTCTTATCATGGCATTGTTTAGAAAAACTGGCTACTCTTATTGTGGTTCAATTCTAATACTTATGGAGGAACTTCAAATACATAAGTTTACAAACCAGAACATGCTTCCTAATCAGACTTAAGGAGATATGGTGAATCTTGTATAAGTTCAGGTTCTTATAGAACAATGGGAAAGGGATATAAAGCTTTGGGATAATATGCTTGAGAAACTATCCCTCAGACTCAAATAACTTACTCAAAGTACTTGATGAGAGGCATATGTAAGAGATCCCAATTGATGTATGAACAAGTGATGACTAAGACCCAGCTTCCTACCCAGTTCTGCTAGGTGGCTTAGAAATGTAAGACGTCCCTTTTTCTACTTGCCACCACATTCTCCCCAGCAATCTACCATGCAACTCATGTACCAATCTTGTCAGGTCATCTGCCTTATTTCATTGAAAACACATTGAGTTTGCCTTAACTAGCCAAAACATTCCAGATGTATTGCAATCTTACTAATCTAGAGATAATATGGAACTTGCATGGGATATTAGCTGTGTAAATGACGTTTATCAGCAACACGTTCCACACTACTTTGCTTGATGCAGCTGTTTGCATATTTGACACCCAGTCCCCACTGGACCAGCTTGCTGCACAAACAGCTTCTATCCCATCAGATAAAGACAAACCCAGAGAGCTCAGAAAATGCATTCAGATTGGCACATAATGATAACTATCTCTTACCTTGCATCGTTGCTCTTGTTGGCTCTGAGAACAGAGGGATGAGTAAGAGGTAGATGAGGTAGACGAAGGAGAGTCCATTGTACCGGAATGCACATGCTATGGGTGAGAAGACAGAAAAGAGGAAAAAGTACATTAATTAGGTAAGTTAACAAGATACACATAACCACGTGGTGATACCATCAAGTGTCACTGGATCAAGCTAAGTAGATATGTCAATGAGGAAGTAAAAATTGAGCATTCAGCCCTGGCTGGTTGTAGGTCAGTGGATTGAGTGCAGGCCTGGGAACCAAAGGATCGTGGTTCGATTCCCAATCAGGGCACATGCCAGTTCCCAGCAGGAGATGCATGAGAGGCAACCATACATTGATGTTTCTCTCCCTCTCTCCTTCCCTTCCCCTCTAAAGATAAATAAATAAAATATTTTTTTAAATTGAGCATTTATTTTGTGTTCATTACTATATTGAGGGTGATGAAAAATAGAAAATTAAAATGCACGGTCTCTGCTCTTAAAATCTAACCGAGATGGAAACACCAATATATCTGAATGAAGGTCATAAAAAAGTCATAAATTAAGCAGGAAAATTTAAATTGTTACAGAATATAGAGGGCAATGGGATTAGTGAGAGTTTGAGTTATCAGGTAAGGTTTTCAATGGAAGAGATGTCACTGAAGATAAAGAAAAGAGAATAATATTTATTGGTAAGTAAATAAATAGGTATTGAGGAGAGAAGATGGCAGTCAAGTAGGTAGAAGCTGAGTCCACTTGCTCTTGACCCCAACTCGTATACTTGACTGATCTTCTGAAAAATAAACTGATCATTCAACAGAATCTTAGCTGATACAAAGTTTGGAAGCCAAGGAGTACAAAAGATGCTTCACAATGGGAGGTAAGAAGTACCCCAGTAGAGGCACCTGTAGGCACAGAGACCCTAGTCAAGATCACAGCTCTGCAACTTCTTCCCCTCCCAGTGTAGAGAACCCCAAGGCCTGGGCTGGGAGTGACTTGGATACACAAACTTGGGGACATCCAGGCTACACAAACACATAGCAAGCAGCACACCCATAATTGCAGTGGCAAATGCCAACCAGGAGAGTGGCAGAGAGAGAGGAATTCTATCTGCACCTGGGTTGGGTGGACACAGGACATGGCCAGCCATGACTATGAGAGACTTTCGGCTTTTCAGAGAGGTGGTGTGTGAGGAAAGCCAGACAGTGACTCAGTGCTACAGTGGGAGTGCCCAGAGAAACTTTTTAAAAGGGGAGCTGAGGCATGCTGAACAGAGACCTTGTGTGCAGCTGCCCTGCCAGCAAAGGGAAAGGACTGAGGGTGTGGTATACTCTCACTGAGTACAGCTGGGCAGAGAAATCAGAAAGGTGCACAGCAAAGGTATTTCTTGGCCCCAACCTGATGTAACCAGCAGGCCAGAGGCTGAACAGAGTGGAGACTTTGGGACTGTGTCTGCTGTGAGGACAATGGGCTGGGAACTGGATAGGCAGGAGTGGAGCACCTGAGATCATTCACAGCCAGACAAAAATCACCTTCCCAGGGGGAGAGCGAACTCTGGGAAGGGAAGGATGCACTCAGCCCCCACCTCCTGCAGGACTTCAAGCAAGAGACCCTGCAGGGTCCATATTCACAAGAGAAAGAGAGAAAGAGAAACACCTAATGGGTCTATTTTGAACTTCTCTCAGGGAGACAAAATACACTGGTTCTTAGGACCCTATTCCACTGAGGCCAGTGAACAAGGAGATCAAAAACTGGTACAGCAAGAGGAAATCAGGGTGACACTCAGCCTCAGCTAGCACAGAGAGATGCCATCAGCACCAGACAGGAAAGACTTGACCCTCATACACATATTGGTCTCTCCTTTGAAACAGACAGCTAATTCATCAGAAACTGTGCATTATTGGAAATAAGCTGGGACAGACCAAGACAGGTGGTGCAGGGGCAGGAGAAACATACCCACAACTTTTCCAGAAGACTGAACAGTGCCTCCCAGGTAAGACTCTAAGGCCCCACCCTCCCGATCACAATAGATGCCCCATCTAGAGGCAGGTGAATGTAATACAGGTGGAGCTGCCACAACTTGGAAGACCCATCCCTGGACCTTCGTTTGATAAAAAGCAAAAACAAAACAAAACAAAACAAAAAGCCAGAGGTGGATCCAGAAAGAGAAGACAGAATGCAGACACCAAACTCTGGTGGAATGAATCCCACCTCATTGCTCTTCAGAATTTGTTTCATTTTTTTTTCTTTTGCATAGCCTTTTAACACTTCTTCTTTTCCATCAATTGTATTCTAATTCACTATTCTTTGTATTTTATTTCTTATTTTTTAATTTATATTTTTATATTATTTTTTATTTTATTTTTATTTCAAATCTAACATTGTACCTTCCCTTGTCTTATTCCATTTTGCCTTTTTCATGCCCTTCCTTATTTTCATTGTGAATCTTATTTTTCCCCGTGCTACTCCTTGTTTCTATTCCTTACTCTCACTATTTCTCCTTCTATTCTCTCAAAATCATTCTTCTTTCCTTTAGTCAGCTCTCATTCTTTTTCCCCTTCTTATAATATTCTTATTTTCTTTCTACATTTATAACTGTGGCTTGTTCAGCATGGATATTATGGTTATTGCTGTTCTTCTTCAACTGTATTCCTATTTGTTCACTATTCTTTTAATCAAACCCTCATAGTTACTCTCCCTTTGTCTTCCATTTTGCCTTCCTCCTACCCATGCTTATTTGAGTTGGAATTTTATTTTTTCCTCTTCTTAGCCTGGATTCTATTCCTTATTCTCATTATTTCTCCTCTCTCTATCCTCTCAAAATTATTTTTTATTTGAAAAATCATTTTCCCTTACTGTAGACATCTCATATTCTCTTCTCTTTTTTGTATAATATTCTTATTCTCTTTCCATCTATATTAATCTTGGCTCAGCTGTCATTGATACTGACCCTGCTGTGGTTTTTCTGTAATTTTTCTCCCTTTGGTATAATACTTTTAAAATTTTATTTAAAACCTCATGTTTTCTTTTGTCTTTTCTTACTCCATATTGCCATTGCCCCTCCCTGTTTTACTTATAGTTTAAATTTTATTTTCTCCCTTTCTTTGCCTTGTTTTCATTCCCTACTCTTACTATTTATCCTCGTTATTTCTGCTCAAAATCATTTTTCTCTCCTTTAGTGATCTCATATTCCTTTTTTCCTATCATAATATTTTTAATTTCTCTCTAACTTTATTCATCTTTGCTCAATTACTGTTGATATTGCTGATGTGGAAGGTGGGTATTTTTGTTGGCGTGGGATTTGTTTTCTGGGTAGCAGTAGCTTTGCTAACCAGAACCTGTACAACTGCATAGAAGACTTGGGCAGGTGAGGATTGTTATTCCCAGTCATCCAGCCAGAGGGGAGAACCCAACAACAAATGAACCATCAATAATCAAAGCTCAAGTACAACGAGAGAGCCCACATAAACTGAATAAAGGCCAACCCTAGAGCATGCAGACCACTGATTCCCATAGACTCCTACCACAGAAGTCCACCCCACAAAGATAGGCATTCAAAGCAAAGCAATATGAAATACAGAAACAAACAAAAAAGTTCCTTAAAATGGGGAGACACAGAAATAACCCCCAATTGAAAAAAAGGAGGATTCCCCATAAAAAGAGGTAAACGAAATTTAGCTCTTGAGGCAAGAGCAATTTCTTTCTTGAGGCAAGAAATCCATCAGACATAGAATTCAAAATAAAGTTTATAACAATGATCAAAGAACTTAGTGACAACTACAAGGAACTTAGTGGGAACTACAGCAGCATGAAAAAGGACATAGAAACTATCAATAAGATCCAGGAAGAAATGAAGAATACAATATCTGAAATGAAAAATACATTAGAAAAAATTAATAACAGGCTAGATGAAGCAGAGGACTGAATCAGCAAGCTGGAAGACAAGATAGAAAGAAATACCCAGTCAGAGCAACAAAATGAAAAAAGACTCTAAAAGAATGATAGTTAAAGGGAGCTTCAGTGCCATGTGAAATGTAACAACACTCACATCATATGAATATCAGAAGGAGAAGAAAAGGAACAAGGAATAGAAAACCTGTTTGAAAAAAATAATGGCAGAAAACTTCCCTAACTTGGTAAAGGAAAAAAATCATGTAAATCCAGGAAACACAGAGGGTCCTAATCAAGATGAACTCAAAGAGTCCAACTACAAGACACATCAATATTAAAATGACAAATTTTAAAGACAAAGAAAGATTCTTAAAGGCAGCAAGGGAGAAACAGCTAGTAATATACAAGGGACTCCAATGAGGTTATCAACTGATTTCTCAACAGAAACACTACAAGCCAGAAGGGACTGGCATGAAATATTACAACTAATGAAAAGCAAAAACCTACAACCAAGACTACCCTATCCAGCAAGGCTCTCATTTAAAATGGAAGGAGAACTTCTGAAGGAAGATGGAGATATAAGTAGATACATTTTGCCTCCTTGCACAACCCAAAGAAAAACAACAACAAATTTAAAAACAAAAACAACCACAAATGCCAAAATAGCAAACTGTATGGAAGTCTGACAACCAAGGAGTTAAAGAAGAAACATTAATCCAGACCGGTAGCAGGGTCAGAGAGAGGCAGCTGAGGTGGAGAGGACTCACGGCAAGGTAGCAGCTGGTAGAGTGAGTTGTCCCATGTTTTCATGCAGATAAACCAGGAGGAACAACTGGGGAGCAAGGCAGACCTCATAACCCAGGGTTCCAGTTCAGTAAAATAAAGCTTCAAAACCTCTGACTGAAAAAACTGTGGGGGTTGTGGCAATAGGAGGAACTCCTAGCCTCACAGGAGAGTTCATTGGAGAATCCCACAGGGTCCTAGAATGTACACAAAACCATCCACCCGGGAATCAGCACCAGAAGGGACCAAATATTTGTTGGTAGAGGAGGAAGTAACTGCAAGCTGGCTGAGAGCTGAGCAAATGCCATTGTTCCCTCTTGTTCCCTTCCTCCACATACAGTGCCATTACAAAGCTACTGGGTTGCCCCACCATGGTAAATACTTAAGGCTCCACCCCTTATGTGTAACAGGTATACTGAGACAAAAAAATATGGCCCATATGAAAGAACAGATTAAAGCTCCAGAACAAATACAAGTAAGTGATGAAGATATAGCCAACCTATCAGATGCAGAGTTCAAAACACTGGTAATCAGGATGCTCACAGAAATGGTTGAGTATGGGGACAAAACAGAGGAAAAAGTGAGTACTATGATAAGTGAAATATAAGAAAATGTATAGAGAACCAACAGTGATGGGAAGGAAACCGAGATTCAGATCAATAGTTTGGACCAGAAGGAAGAAATAAACAGTCAACCAGAATAGAACGAAGAAACAAGAATTCAAAAAAATGAGGAGCGGTTTAGGAACCTCTGGGGCAACTTTAAACATTGCAGCATCTGAATCATAGGGGTTCCAGAAGGAGAAGAAGAGCAGGAAATTGAAAACTTATTGGAAAAAACAATGAAGGAGAACTTCCCCAATTTGGCAAAGGAAACACAGTTCTAGGAAGTCCAGGAAGCTCAGAGAGTCCTAAAGATGTTGGACCCAAGAAGTACACAACAAGGTACATTGTAATTACATTACCCAATATGAAAAATAAGGAGAGAATCTTAAAAGCAGCAAGAGAAAACAGTTAACTACAAAGGAGTTCCCATAAGACTATCAGCTGATTTCTCAAAAGAAACCTGGGCAAGAAGGTGCTAGAAAGAAGTATTAGAAGTAATGAAAGGTGAGGACCTACATCCAAGTTTACTCTATCCAGCAAAGCTATCATTTGGAATGGAAGGGCAAATAAAGTGCTTCCCAGATAAGGTCAAAGTAAAGGAGTTCATCCTCACCAAGCCCTTATTATATGAAATGTTAAAGAGACTTATCTAAGATAAAGAAGACAAAAAAATACAAACAATAAAGTGACAACAAACTCACAACAATCAACAACCAAACCTAAAAAAAAACAAAAACAAGCTAAACAACTAGAATGGGAGCAGATTCACAGAAATGGAGATCACATGGAAAGTTAACAGCAGGGAGGGGGAGTGGGGAGAATAGGGGAAAAGTTACAGGGAATAAAAAGCATAAAATGTTAGGCATAAAAAAAGACAGGGGGAGGTTAAGGGTAGTATGGGAAATGGAGAAGCCAGAGAACTTATATGTACAACTCATGGACATGAACTAAGCTGGGGGAATGCTGATGGGAGGGACAGTACAGGGTGGAGAGGAATAAAGGGGAGAAAAAAATGGGACAACTGTAATAGCATAATCAATAACAGATATTTAAAAATAAATGAATAAATAAAATGGAAGGCAAATAAAGAGCTTCCAAGACAAAAGAGGTGTAAAGGGTACATCTCCACCAAGTCTGCTCGGCAAGAGATGCTAAAGAGACTCCTATAAAAAAGAGAAGAAATGGGTAGAGATGAGAGAAAGAGAGAAAGAGGAAGACAGATACAATAAAAATAGCAACAAATAAGTACCTATCAAAATAACCTTAACCATAAATGGATTAAATGTTCTAATTGAAAGACAAAGGGTAGCTGAATAGATAAGAAAACACGACTCATGCATATGCTATTTATAAGAGACTGAACTCAGAACAAAAGATCTACACAATTTGAAAGAGAAGGAATAGAAAAAGTTTTCCAAGCAAACAGACATAAAAAGAAAGATGGGGTAGCAATACTTATATCAGACAAAATAGACTTCAAAGCAAAACCAGAGTCAGTGGCTCAAGCCAAGGCCCTAAAGCAGAAGCAGAGCTGGCCTGTCTGACCTGCCCAAGATAGCCTGTGGGTGGCCCAGTATGCAGCCAAGCCCTGGATTGGGCCAGATATTGCAGGCCTTGCAAGGGATCAGAGGATGGTGGCTTTCCCTCTCAGATGTCAATCAAGCGATGATTCTTACCCTCAGTTCAAGGTCATGGACCTGCCTATTCTTGCAGCTTCACTTCCACCAATGCACATCTATGCTGTGTGCTCTTGCCCCGATCAACAGCCAGCATCTTGTATCTGCTTGGCTGCTTCCTGCCTTTAGACATGGCAGGCACAATTCCTTCCCTCCCACTAGAATATCTTCTTGTACTTCCTCCCTCAGACATATTCCAACACAGCTAACGTGTTTCCCCTTTAGGGAAGTTGTTCATGTCCATGACCTCCCCTGAAGAGAAGTGCATTTCCCTCCTTGGTGCCTCTCCCAGGACACCCCTCATTCAGTGTCTCATGTTTATGTCTATGCTTATGTCTGTTATGTCCAGTGCCCAGGGCTCCATGTCCAGGAGGTGCTCATGCTCATGAAAGGATCAATAGCAAATAAATAAATGAAGTGAAAAAGATGTGAGGGTATCTAAAAATGAAATTGGACTGTTCAGGTGTACAGCATTGTTAGTAGCATAGAAACATCACAATTGACGTTGCCCAACATAACCATTTAAGCAAGAATGTTTCTTTGTTTATAGCCTTAAGTGTTTTTTAATGTTGACTTGTATTGTGCAGCAAAATAACCTAATTCTTTGTATTTCTGGGTAAAGAGAGAAGTAAAACCTGCATAATTGCATCACTTGAAAGAGCATTCACAGTGCACTTATTTGCTGTGGCTTTATATCACTAATGATTTACACCAAAGTGGTATGTGTAAGGCCCTGATCTGTGCACTTCACATGTATTAACTCATAGTATTACTGTATTCCCATTACAGATATTATTTTGTTCTGTTCTTAAACATGAAAAATCAGGCGTGAGGAGAAAGCAGAGCCAAGGAACTGGCCAAGGTTTGAGCCTGGGAGTCTAGTTCCTGTCATCAGGAAGTTTCGAGGCCTCACCACGGCTTCACATCCTTACCTGTCTACCTTTCCCCAGTTAACTGCCAAAGGCTCGATGAGCCAATGCCTTCCTTCCATGGGTTGAAAAACACTCTATATGTGTCTTGCTGTTTTGGTTTTATAACCCTGTTCTATAAGGTTTTATATTATGCATAGTAGAAATGTGTATACTGAGGAAATGTCTCATGATTAACTTTGAAGGAGGGAGAAACGAGCTTACTCTTGGTTCCTCACATCACAACCTTTAGTTACCATTATTTATAGCAAAGTCCAGAAGCTTAAAAGAAGGCCAAGAATGACCCACAGTGGTAAGCAGCTTCTAAATTGCCCCCAGTAATCATCTCTTGTTTGCCATACTGGTGAGTAATCCACGCTCTTGAGTGTGGGCTGGAGCTAGTGACTCAGTACTAGTGAACAAAGTATCAGGATAGCACTCAATGGCGTCTGTCCTGCAGACCTTCTGCCTCTCCTCTTGCTCACCCTGAGAGAAGACAGCTGCCAGGCTGTGAGTTGTCCAGTGGAGAGGCTCATGTGGCAAGAAATAGGTCTCTAGCCAGTATTCAGCCCTCACCATCCAACAACCACATGAGTTAGCTTGGGAGCAGGTCTTCAGAAGACTGCACCCTAACCAAGGCCTTGGCTGCAGCCCATGAGAGAGTCCAGGCCATTCCTGACTCCCAGAAACTCTGAGAGAGTGTTTGTTGCTTTAAACTACAAAACGTTTCTCCACTATTTAGTTGTATTTCCAGATAGGTCCTGGGTTGAGTTAGTGTGACTTCCACTCTCTCCTTCACCTTCTATTGTTATCTGTTGGTGGTCCCTTTCAGACAATTTGTATGTAGCAATAGATGATTAATACAAAGTTTAAAAAACTTAAGCCGCCTTTAAAAATCCAACTTCATTTATTTTTATCTGAAATTATAGCATTTGATGGCAGTGGCCAAATTGTTGAATTCTCTGTTTTAGTATCATAAGTGTGAAGTTACTACCCAGGAATTACCCAAGTATGTGCGGACTTTGAATGCTGTGTCTAAGTGAGTTAACCACTTCTAGGGCAAAATGTGCCTCTGAACTTGTCAATAAGGAACATTTGAGCAAGAAAATCTTTAGGTGGGACACTGCCTTTTATTCAGGACCTAGAGAGAGACACTTCTTGCCTATTCATTACTCTTCATAATGAGCTATCAGATTCTGGAGGCACAATACTCTCTGATACCCCACACTTCTCATGGATGGTCAAGCCACCAGGACAATGTCCTCTGCCTCAAGAATTTTACTGTTGACACTGCAATTTTTAAAAATGCAGATCAAGGTGTTCAAAGGGGAAAAATATTTGTTTATCTGCACATGCACTATAGTTTCCATTATTCCTACCTGGGCTAGCCATCCAAAATTATATGGAAATTTCCCTTAAAGGATGACAATAGCTGACAGTAATTTCCCAAAGAAAAGACTGTGCCAGGCCTAAAGAGCTCACAATTCCAAACTGAGACAAGTCATCTCTGAAGTACTTTATCAACATCAATGCTGCCATTTTAATTGTAAACAACTGGTCTCATCCACTTAATGAATTTCATTCGCTAAAGATGAAAAGGTGGCATGTAGGTTTGGAGAGACTCTCAAGTAGAAAGAATGGTAGATTTGACTTTGACAATTTAAAGTTTGTCAGTACAGAAAGGGAAAAAATTCTTTTGCAAATATAAAATTGTTAAGATAGCCATATAACACTTATAAAAAATACTTGATTGTGATACATGCTGGTATATAATAACTTCCCTGTTACTACACTATGAGCATGGAAAGGTTTATGCACACTTTAATTACCCTTCCATAATAGTTGAAGGTAATAATTTTAGATTATGTTATTAAAGGTAAGTGCTCTCAGAGCAGAATTTTTAGCAAGATGTGACCTCCTACTTCCTTCATACACTTAAGCAAGGCCAACCAACATCTCACTATTAATGGCCTGGGAGACAGTGTCTTAAATGTTTAGAACCTCCATTTCAACTGAGTACATTCTAAATTATCTTTATTGCCTCAGGGAGCTTTGTTTATTTTAACAGTTGCCAGAGTGGTAGATACACAGCATTCAGAATAAGCAGCTTCAAAACCAAGTAACAAAATAGTTCTGTCAATTTAGTAATTCTAGAAAAATTTTGCTTATACTTTTAATATTTTTTCCTCCTGTACTCTGAACCAATCAATTGCTCTTCAAAGAATGTCCTCTCAAAATTCCAATTATTTTATTTTTAAAAAACTCCAACAACAGTAAAACAGCTGCAACATATTTACAGTCAAACAGGAAGAAAATGAAACAATTGTAGTTTTTTTTTTCCTAAGGAAGTAAAACTATACAAGAAATAAAAGGCAGGAAAAAGGCTGTTATGTCATCTGATTCATTGTCTATTTGTGAAGTACTCCCCCTTCCCGGCTATAGACGCCTGTGTTTTACCTCCGGTTACATTTATAAATGTCTCAAGTAGTGATGCTTTAGAACAACCGACAGTCAACACAAGAACATTCTTTTCTGTTTTCAACTATCTCTGACCTCCACATCCACTGCAGGTCTTATCCCTAGTGCTTCCTTCAGAAGGCTACAAAAATTATTTCTTCAAGGAAGATATGTGAGAAAGTCTCTCCCACTACTGTTCAGAAACACAAGGTATATGCTTACCTACTTAATCTTAGATAGCACCTGCATTATGTTCTTCATGCATATCCTAAGAATGATCATATATTTGGGACTCAAAAGGCTAATAAAAATATTGTTTAAATAAAAAAGTAATGTGGTTTCATATTTAGAGATAGTCCCTCAATTTTAACATTACATTTTTTTTGAGAGACGTAAGGAAGCTCACTTTGTTCTAGGAAGTTTGTATATATAAGACTGAATCTATCAGTCATGTATTTCTTACACTTCAAGAAATGATGGCATTATATTGCACATTAATTTCATTAAGAAGCTGTTTAAGAGCATGTAATTTTAGAGTAAAGCTTCAAGGGGGAGAAGAGAATCTTACAGTGTAGTAGATTACAAGGATTGAGAATCAAATTGTATTAGCAAAAAGTCACATCCACTACTCAGTTTACTAAAAATGTTAAGCCAATCTATGGATAAAGCAGGTGGAAGCATCTTACTTGTGAAGGATAAAAGCCTGAGTGTTCTACTTTTGCCAAACATCCTGGAATACAACCTGTATGGGGCTGGCAGAGTGAGTTAAAAAATTTGCTGCCTTTCTAGTTATTGTAAAAAGGTAAGGTTCCATTTTCTATTTTTAATTAATTTAATATATATCAAATTGAATATTACTAACAGTTTAATTGAGCTTTTTAAACTCATCCTGATCAATTGCATGGTTTGCATAAAATAATTTTAAAGAAAGACTACATTGCTTTTTCCTCCATTGAAAATAGCTTTTAATGTTATTCATCATTTTACAAGTATATGAAAGTTGTGTTTAAAACACAAATCCTTATGCTCAAGCTTGATCATGCTCATGCTTCATGCTATGAAACCAGCCCTCTGGTCCAAGAGAATAACAAAATGGGTATTCTCTCATTATTGCAAGTGAGAAAATAAAGCTTCTATGATCATAGATGATTTGTCAAGCTATCAAAAAAAAAAAACAATTTCATTATGAGTATGAAGGATGCTGCTTTTAAATCCACAGTTCCTAAGCTTAACCAGAATAAAACTTGCTCTCTTACCATTGTGATGAATTAGAAATTAGGTTGCATGAGTGAATGCTGAGAAGAGGTCAAACATTAACATTATTTATTTGCCCACCCATCTTAATAACTCTTTTATTTACTCAAGAGGAAAGTTAGTATTTGTAGACTGGGACACTGAAAGTTAAGGCGTCACTAGCTTGCTTAGGTTTGTGTCATGCTGTTTACTGACTTAAAGTCACTCATCATCCTTCATATACACATTTATTCTCATGTGTGGAAGGGACTTTTTAACTTAGGCTTAATTCACATTGTTATAATTAAACAATTTATACAACTATGGATCACTATATCTCCCTAGTAGTCCATTATTAGCAGAATATAGATAATCTTTTAGTATTTTTAAGTAATTGCAATTAACCTTAGTATATAAGCAGCAATTAATCTTTAAAAATTTAAAACTTATTTTTCTCATTAAGAGTATTATTTTTAAGGTAATAAGGTTGTTTATTACTCACATTTAATTTTATACTAACTTTTTAATTCCAATTTTTCATTTTTAATTGTCTTTATTAACTCTATTTTTTAAGTTAACATCACTTTTCTGTAACTTTTCCAGAGATTAACTTTACCCTCCTAATATAGAGATGGGGAAAAGTAGGTTTACAGTTGTTCATATGGAAAATAATACAATAATTTAAAATGATAGTATATGAATAAACTGTGTTTTGTGTACTTACAACTGTAAAACTACTTTTGCCCCACCCTGTATATAAATTCTATGCTACTAGAAGTTCACTGTAGTTTGATTTCTTTCATCATCAGTCCTCTGAAGAACCTAACAGAAGTGCTTCGGACCCTAATAATAAAGCAAACTTTCTTATTGGACTTTTGCTTACTTAGATTTGTTAGTGCCAAACTCTGTTTCACAAGTTTACTTTAGCAGATCCATCAAGATGTCAAATTTGGGAAGTTACCCTTCCATCTATGTTGATATCAGTATTTCTAAACTGTTAGGTTGAACCATGGAACTTGATGGCTTCATACACCATAATGATTAAATATTAACAAGTTTAGATGATTTACCCTGAAATAAGTTGGGGCTTACTACTGGACAGTGTTACGTGTGGAGAATAAATGTCCGTTTCATTTTCAGAAATAAAAGAAATCAGCTGCAATGTTATTTTATTGCCTGAGGTTCAAGCACCTGGTACAAACTCATTCCTAAGTAATTTGAGACAGGTGTGTGTGTGTGTGTGTGTGTGTGTGTGCGCGCGCGCGTGTGTGTGTGTGTGTAGGCTTTATGAAAGCAGCAGTGGCTTTTTAATAACAGGATTAATTTACTACCTGACACAGTTTTCTTCTTTCAAGAACTTAGTAAAACAAGATTTTTTTGTAGGCTTTTACTGTAGGCTTTAGAATATTCTACATATTCTTGGCAGCAGCCTCCTTGGACTTATGTGTGCATTAGCAGGAAAAGAAATCAATTCAGCTAACTTGAACGAAGTCATATTTCTTCCATCTTCAGCACATGATGCTGCCTAACGTTCTATCTTGTTTAACAACTAATACAGCTTAAATTGATTTAAAGTGACTGTTTCTGTCTTGATAAATTTACTTTGACATCCTGCCTGGTTCTTCTGAGAATGCCCTCTTCTCTTACATATAGGGAGCCATTGTTAATGCTAAGATGTAGACACATGTTTCTGTGGCGTGAATTCAGCCTTGGATTATGCTGGGGTTTATGCTTATGATACCACACTAATGAGGAACAGCCACTGAACACAGTGTCAAATCCTTGCTCCCAGAGCAACCAAAATTGGACTGATGCCTCAAAATTAGCCCCTTCCGCCAGATCTCTCTGCTCAGTCTCAAGCTACTCTGTCTTTGACCTTGCGTTTAGTATTTTTCCTCATCACTTTAAATGTTAATTACACACAAGTCTGTGTTACTGGGAATGTAGCCGGCTACAAAAGAATCCACACAATGCACAGACAAAAGAGATATTTAGGCTTGCCCATTCAACTCCATCCCACTCCCTGGGCCTCTCAGTCTTCTGCTGTTCATACTACGACCCTTCTTTTAAAAAATATACTACACCCTCCAGTGTTATAAAATTAAGGTAGTTGAGAAATTGCTTAAACTCCAGCAGCATGTTTAAGCTTACCATAGGCGTTTTCATCAGCTCACAGCTTCAACCTGAGCGAGTGTTTGCTTTTTGGTCAATAGATAAAAGAAGTCTCAGATCTCCTAGGCATAGATGCTGTCTCCCTTTTCCTGACTCATTGTTATGTTCTCTATTTACTAGATGATCCATGAAGTGTCAAAACTTTCCCCCAAATGCTCAAAAGTGAAACCGTTTTGTTATCCTAGTCTATCACCAAAATATAGGTATGACCATGAGCCAATATGGAGCCAAGCCGGATGATTCCTATAAAAATTCTGTAGAGGCTTGGTTACCTCCACAAATGTCTTTGCTAGGTCATTTAGCAAATTTTCATTGGGGCATAGGGATGTTGCAGAAGCCTGCCACTCTTGGCCTATCCTCTGAAAAAGCTCAAGCAACAATGCACTTTCTTAAACATACTTCCCTTCTAGCCAAAACTCCTTATTAGGCATTCCCCAAACATGCATATCACCAGGTCCTAGGCACCTTTGGAACAGGGACTCTTTCCTGTTCACTATTCTATTTCCTGTTTCTATTTCTACACATAGCTAAGCATTCAATAAATACTTACTGAAAGAGTAAATAAATCCTTGCTTCTTTCTTTGCCAATCTGCAATACCTTTTGTCCAAAAACACATTCCGAATTCCTAAGCATGCTTCAACCTAGCTCAAAGGTTTATATCCTCATCACCCCAGTACAAGTAATCTTTTCTGAATAAAAATGTTAATGTGTAACAATAAGGGAATAATAAATAATTCAATAAGAATTTTCATACCATGGAACTGTGCAACAGTCAGAAAAAGAGATTGTTGCATATGTGAATGAATACTGAAAGATGTTCTCAACACAATCAGTAAAAAATATATTAGGTCACAAAACTGTAGAACATAACAGGTCTATGAGGTAGATATTAATGATAGCCACCATTTTCAGGAAACTGAGGCTCAGAAAGGGAAAACAACTCGTTAGGGTAGATGAGCATCAAGGTGGAACTGGAATTTAATCCCAATCAAGCTGAATCCAGAATCTGTACTCTTAACCACTCCACTCTGCTAATCCTCTTATGGACACAGAAATCGTCTGTAAGAACATATCAGGCTGTGAACAGTGGCTTTTTATATTATAAAGGAGACAGAACAGTAGCATTTTATATTATAATGTTGAAGGTTCTCGTAATGTGTATGTGCACATTTCCTGTTTTAAAATAAAATTAAATCTAACAAAAAGTAATCTCTTCCATTTCTGAGTACACATAATATTTTGGCTACATCACTCTTACCACATGACTACATGTAGCCTTGCAGTATCGCAAAGTGTAAACATGTCATTTTCTTGATTACACTGTAAACCCCTTAAGTATAGGTCTTTGCCATCATTGCATCTTTGGGAAGTAATATAAAGGGATGAACTTGTATTGCCCTTAAAAACAGAAAGTCAGTGAAAAGCTATCACACCTGACTAGTGGTGTATATGTTCAATAGCTTTCACTGAATACATTATTCTGCAATACTCAATCTGGCTAGCATAATGACATGGCTACAAAACCATATTAAAAAGAAATGACATGCAATTGTCTGTTGGAAAAATAATATTTGGGTAATAATTCCACTTCAACATCCAGAAACAGACAAGAAACAAGAGAGCCTCTTGAATCATGAACCTTTTCTGTCACAAGGAAGTTAAGCTCCAGGGAGCTTCTCTTGGGATAAAAAAGTGTGCGAAGTTAAACTCCAGGCCTTAATCATATTTTTCTTACAAATGGAGTCCATGAAAATTCTACTTCACCACAGAGGCTCCATGAGGCATTGGTCAGCTTTCAGGGGTTGGAAAGATATTTATTAATCTTCTATGTTACACACACAAAAAAGGAAAAATATGCTTTCCAATGTCCTTCATCATACATTGAGCCTCATAACATGATTTCTGATTGGAGGCAGCTAGAAGAAGAAATCCAAATATTAATTGTAGTAGAGCTGCTCTAAGCAAGTCCATTAATACTCTGAGCCGCAAATTTCCTTGACCAAAAAAAGGAATTAGCCAGGTGTAAATTGTTTATGTAGCTAGAGGCTAGAGCAACCCCAAGTGCTTAAATGACACATGGGATGAGTTGCAAGGACTTCACAGACCGCCTAAGCTATGCTGGAGCCACTTCTCTGTTAGCGGGACTGAGCTCCCAGCTGGGATGGTGCTCACCAAGGCATGAGCTATGAGTGGCGTTCAGATGTTTATATTGGGGGTGGGGCTGAAGATAAATTTCTCTGAGCAGAGGAAGGACTGGAGTGGGAGCATTGAAAGCAGAAGGTTTCCCTTTGACTACTTTAAAGCAAACACACTCTTCAGGACAGGAGGAATAATTGTTCCTCCATTTCTCCATTAGCTAGATGTGGGAAGGTACCTCTCAAAACCAAATTTAAATTGTTTGGGGTTAATCACACTATGGCCAACAATCAAATAACATCCTACCACTTTATCAGTAAGAACTAATGTAGTAAACCCAATTAAAACTTCATATTAACAACATACTTAGGATGTCGAGAGAAGGAAAACATAAATGACAAAAATTAATTTCTTTTTGAACATACACTATTTTGAGGTTGTTTTGTATTTTTAAGTTGATTAGTCCTTTCTTGGCACAAATGAATCCTAAGAATAAATAATTCTTATTGTTTTTTTCAGAAAAGAACTGAAGTTGTTATATTTTTCAGCTATCATCTAGAACCTGCTAAGTTTTATAGCAGACTACCTAGAAATACAACCTAGAAACTAAAGAAACACAAACTCCAGCCTTCTTTTTTGTTTTCCTTACAAATACACCCTAGGGCCCCGAAACTCCTCTCCCTAAAGCTTCTTCCAGGCTGCAATAATGGAGACATTTCAAAGGAAAAACAGCATAATAGGGTCCTAGCATCTGCATTAAACACATACACCAGGATGCAGGAATGTCTAAACACACTGGACTGAATCAATTTGAAGCTTCTGTGAATCAGATGTGATACTGTCTGTCACAGAAATTACCTTAGTGACCGTTAATGCCTTTACTCTGTAGAACCCACTCAGGTTTAGCCCTGCAATCCTCTCCACCTGCCAACCCACACAATTCACAAGCTGAGGGCCCATCCCACATCACGTTTTTCCCCATCAGCTGGTATAAGGACAGTCTTCTCACTCAGGCACGTGTGAATATGTCCAGTTTACAGATGAAGACTATATGGCAGAATGACTTCTATGTTTTCACATTAGTTCATGTTTAGCTATTCTAAAAACTAATTATGTTTTATTACAAGATGGAAATATATTTATTTAATTTAGTAGATAGGAGAAACATTTCTCTTAGAAAGTGAGCTATATTTATTTGGATGCTTTCTGTAATAAATTTCTGGGTTAGAATGAGACATGCCAGGATATTGAGGTAAGGGCACAAATGCTTGGGGTGAAGGGATAATGTCATCTGGGTTTCAGAAATACAGGAAATAGAGTATGGATGTGAAGCCACTCCAGTGTGTAAGTCCTGTAGGACATGGTAAGGTGTCTTCCTGGGACAGGGAGAACTCAATGGAAGGCTCAATGGTGCACACACCTGCAGGAGCTGCGCTTTACAACCAACTTGATATGAGGTAGTCTGAAGTGGTCACAGAGGTAGGAAGCCTCAAGGCAAGAGAGTTGGGGAATTTGAAGAAAACATCCTTAGAAAGCTCTAGGTTCTCAGAGGTTGTGCAAATGGGGCTCAGAGGACAGGAAAGTTCTATACGACAGCCATTGTATATGATCTTGATACCAGAACAACCAATGTAGGTAATTCACTCTGATTGGAAAGTCAATCAATTCAATTAGGAGAAAAGAGTGGTAGGAAAGGAGTTTGATAGAGTTCACTTTTCTCTTTATAATCTTTTGTTGAATCAATCAAATTGTATAGAGCATATGCCAGGAATGAGGGAAAATAACTTGTTCAGGTTACAACGCTTTTGTCTTATTTGATAGGCACCACAGTCCCATGAAGTAGAAGTTGTCATCACTCCCTTTTTGGAGGGCACACCATTGAACAAGGATTAGGATATAGATCCAGAATTCAAAGTTTGTATTCTGGAAGCTTTCATCACCACAGTAATTGTGGCTGCCATCACCGTGGAGGTCCAACAACAGCTTCCTCTCTCTTCCTCCCTTCAGCTCGAGTGCACGTAATTGGCTTGGATTTGTGTCCCCGAGTGATTTAATTTCTTACCCTGAGCAATTTTTACCCTATTGTTTGCCTATTTTCTCTGATAACAATTCCATTCTAATGATTTGAGATGGTAGAAATTTCATTAGATATCACATCACCTGCAAATTTTAGCTTCTCAATTCAGATTTTCAAGAAATCAGCTTTGAGACAGAATGGAATGAAACTCTGTTCCCAGAATCATTTTTCTAGAATACCAATGTAATCACCTACCTACTTTGCCCTCAACTAATTGTTATTATTATAGCAATAGTAACAATTAGTAGTCATGTACAGGGACCAGCACAAATAATGTCCCTTTTTATTATAAGATCATAAGCATATAATTCTGTAATATAACAATATCATACTCAAGCACCCTATATGAAATTTTAAGTGACATATGCAAATTGCTTTCCATGTCGTGTGAGACATTCATGTACCTGACAACCATACTCAAGCAGGCATTATTTCTGCTGCACCTGGTACATATTGCATCATCTATTGATCTTCCTTATGTTAGAGACATTACATTATCCAGTTCTTTGGTTTGTCAAATTTTTCTCTCTGCCCTAGAATGAGGCTGCCACATAGCAGTTGCTAAGTGAATAAGTGGGTCATAGAACGAACACATGAATATATTTTTTCATCTTCACAAAGCCACACAAAAGTTTGTCATTTTTATTTTAAAGGTGAACATGAAAGTCTAAAAAGATTGATATTTTGCACTATCTCAGTAGCTGGGAGATAATAGGGCAAGAATTGAAGCCAAATCCATCTTCGAATTTCAGACTCCTTCTGCTTCCTTACACTGACTCTCATCTACAACATTGCAGGCCCTTAAAGTTTGGATAACCCACCTCACCAGCCTCAGGCCTCATCACTCCACAAATTCCAGTCACCCACTTGATCAAAATACTCCAAAATTTTTCATTCCTCCTTTCCTTTTGATGCGCTGTCCAATTTCCTGAAATACCCTTTCTCTTCCTTTCCCTTCAAATGTATCTGGTAAAATCCAGCTCCAAGCTCATTTGCTGAGTCAGCACCTTCACCCTATCTCCCCACGCTCACTCCAACTTAGGGGTTTCTTAGTATACACAAGTCTTGTTTTTTAAACTGTTTATTTGTCATAAACTATGAGCCAGTATTCCTATCTTGATAAATTATTAAATTAATCTTCTAACCTTCTTTCTTCCTGAGTCCCCTCCTCCCTTCTCTATTAAGGCTGCAATTTCCTAGACATTAAAAGAAGGCCAAATATGGAACATCAGATAACACTGTGAAAATAAAGGAAAAAATTTTAAAGCTTACTTCAGTCATAATGCTGCTGCACACACACAAACACTGCTTTGGGAAGGAAGGAAAGGAGGAAGGAAGCAAGGAAGGAAGAGGAGGAGGGAGGGAAAGTGTACCTCCTGTAATCGAGACCCTAAAGGTATGTAGTGATCTGAAGCCTTGTGAACTACCCAGGACTAAGACAATTATCCCCTTTGCATTCCAGCATCAACTACAATGTCCTGGTATAAAGTGAGAGACCAATAAATATATGCCGTATTGAGCTGGATTGGCATTGCATACAAAATATTTATTTATTGATATACAGATTATTGAAAGTTGATAATATATCAACAGTGGAAAATATTAAAATTATTACTTACCAAAAAATTAAATTAATGTGAGGCTGACATTTAAAAACATCATTTTCTTTACTCTAGTGATGGGAAAATTCAACATGAAAGTATTAGTAGGTTAATGAGACTGGTAAGTAAGTGGACAAAATAAACAGGAAAAAACTTGGTGGTAAAAAATACCTAACAATAAGTACAAATTTAGAAATTTGTTCATAACTCTTGTGACGAAAGTGATAGATATGAAAAAACTTATGTGGTAATAATGGAACTCTTCTTCAGTTAAACTTTCTTACAATAAAAAAAAATGAGGCAAATAAATAATTCAAGTTTTTTTATGGGAAGAGGTGATGGAAATGAAAATGTCATATTTAAGAGAAACAAAATGTTTAATTCAAATGGTACCTCAAACTCCATGATTCCTTTCAGGGAATGGGGCGAGTCTTTTATGTTTTGGATACATGAGTGCCCATCCTGCCTATGGCATGTCAGGAAATGGACCAAACCCACCTTCAGTGTCATCTTCAGCCCTGAGCCACTGTCATACTTTGGATTACATTAACACAGGGCCAATCTACTTCTCATGCAGGCAGAATCTTATGTGCACAGCATGCCTCTCTCCCAGGCAATACACCTGGTCTGTCTTCATTTTAGTCTAAATATATTTATCTGACTCTAGATAATGAAAGTGTTCCTCTTCTACCAAATAAATAAAAACATAGTGCTGGTGTTCAAGGAGTTTATTACCTGGATGTACAGTGAGAAGAGATTGGCTGCATGCTGTGGTGCTTTCCATGAATATTGAGAATAGTATTAATTTCTTACTTTATGTGCCACTTCACATCCCCTAATCACACTTGCTCACCTTTTCTTCCTCACTCTTCCCACAACCTTTCATCAAGAGTGCATAAAACCCCTACATCCAGCTTTCATGTGTTCTTCTGTCTACCCACATAACATTTTTGCTTTCTCCAAGGGAGCCTCTCCAACTGTCTGAAGCAAGTGTGGCAATGAAAAGACTTACGTGCAGTCCCCAGGCCATGTGCTCTTTTTCCTCTGCCCTTTCACCTACTACCAGTCCAGGGTGCTCAAAATCTCAGGCACAACCACCTATGGACAGCACCAATTGCTATTGCTCCTTCTCTGGTTCTCTATTCATCTTTGTATTAAAACACACTGATTCCTGTGTTTCCCTCATGATCAGCTCAAGCATCTCCTTCGGAAGTCATCTCTTGAACTCCTGATGCTGAAGCACTTCCTTGGCTGTGTTCCTACAGGCCTGTACAGACCTCTGTGTACTCACAGCACTTGAACTACTTGGTTACAAGTCTTTCTTCCTCCCCTCAAAAAAATGTAAGTACCTAGAAGCAGAGGCTTTGTGTTATTAGTTCCTGTATCCCCTGGGACTTAACACACAGGAAAGTCCTGAAATAAACCACAAGAAGCAAATTTCATGTCAATCAGAATAATGAAGATCTCCCATTTTGTTACTCTTCTAATAAGTATTTAATTAAGGAAACCTAGATGAACAGCCCATTTCCTTAAATGAGAAGTCCAGAAAATATGTTACTTTCTAGTCACAGGATACCTAAATTAACAAATCCTTCATCTCCATATTGCAAAACTAAGGAATGTTCATGACAGCCTTTAAAGGTACTGAAAACTCTAAGTTATATTGATAGTTTTGCTAGGTTCTGATATTTTTATTCTTTGACCCCTATTGTAACCCATTTAGCTTTTTATATCATATGTACCATTTCCTAGCTACAAGTGAAGAAAACCATGTCAACCAAGGTCCTAGCAAAACACAGGTGGTACGCTCAAAACAGGTAACAAAAGAGAATGCAATGAAGAGACTATACTGGTATTTTCTGGCTTATAAAAAGGTGCCAAGCATAGTGAAGAACCCAGGGCTATCAACAGTGCAGGGTCAGCAGCACCCCTCCTGTCTCCTCCTGCCCTCTTGTCTCCTGCTAGCACCTCCCATTAATCAAATTCAACCAGAAGCCTAAAGGCAGAAAAGCGCTGTAACTCAGCCCATATGGGGCCGTTTCCCAATGCACACAGGGTGGCTGGTGGTCTACAGGAGCAAATGGAAAATATCCAATACCATGTCTGATCCCCAGTAAGACCAGGAAATGTAGAGACATGACTGTCCATGGGAATTAGCCTAGTAACTATACAAATAATATCTAGTTCCATGTAGTTATTACAGAGACCGCTCACCTGGTATTCTGTTTATAAGTCAATTATAGCAATTGTTAGTCTGCCTAGTGTTAATGATGTGTATATCTATATGTATCCTCTTCACTGGTTGGTGGTCCTCACAACTGGCCTCATGTCAGAATCTTCTGGACAGTCCCATCCACACCCACTGTGTCTGAATCCCCAAGAGCAGCACTTCAACAAGTACATTTTTTCAAAGAACTTTGGGTAATTTAGATGGGCATAATGGCTAATAACTACTCCTGTAAGCTCTCAGAGTTTAATTCATACTAATTCATTTTGACAACAGAATGCTTGACAGAATGCATTGAGGATCTACCTAGTAAGACTTAAAACCTATTGTTGAACTGAGCTAAAACACAATGTGTATTTGAGCATTTTCAACAGAAAAGATAATTGAGTTCAATAACTGATTCATTTCACCAATAAATAAGAATCCCAAGTAGGGATGACTGGTGCCTCTGTGCTGAATTACTGACAGCCTTCATAACATCCCAAAGTACCTTCCCGTCCCAGGACTCCGAGCATAATGAGAAAAGGATGTATGTACAGTACTTTGATTGCCCAAACTTTTGAAATTTGTTTTAAGAGACAAGCTTGTGGAACTGAATTACAGGTTTAAAAATGGGGGCTGGAGGAGCCATTCCTTTCCTGAAGAATAACAACCACCAACTGGTGTTTTAGAATATTAACTGCGCTAGGCACCTTGTCAAGCCCCTATAAACTTCATCACAACTTTCTAACTGATACATGTTATTGAGCTGATAGCACAAGAGTGTTGAACAGTGGATGGTACATCTTCTCAAACATTCAATCTGATCAGCGAATGCTTTACAGAGGTCCTCATAGGAGGAAAAAGACTTTCCTTTCCCGGTCTACAGGGGCTACAGAGGTGAGTTGTGCCTAAAACACAAATAAGTCCCAGTCCTGTCCAAGGAGCATTTCTTGACCTGGTCCCTCACTGCAGTCATCACTTAGGCTCAGATAAAAATCCAGACCATTTTAAGTCCTATGAAGAAAACCTATTGAGCAATGAACTATGGTCTTAAAAAGGATCATAAACTTGTGACAAAAGATGTCAAAATTTTCCAATTCCTCTTCTCGTTACAGGGACGGGAGGGCACAAGAGTTTAATTTGAACTTTTAAAATGTGTCTTGAGGTATTGACCAGCCAGGCACAGCCCTTCTGAGCAGAGGATGGGAAGGCAAAGCAAAAACCTAACGGTCCTGATGCTGACATTCTGTTGGTTTGTGCCTCTTGTTCAGCTCAGCCTGCCAGGATTTTTCTTTCTATTGATTCTTCATTACAGAACATCTGTAATGGTGCCCTTTTCCTGTAACAAACTGAAGAAGTCCCCTCTGACCTTTGATAAGCTGGCTGCCAAATTTGGTCTACCAGATTAAATGGCAAGAAAGTAAGGAGAGAGAGAAGGGAGTAGACAAACACAAACCACTGTGTAAAAATCAAAGTGAAAAAGTAAGTATATTTGGCTTTAAGCTTGGAAATAAAAGTGAACGTGCGACCACTTAATGTGGGATACAACAAATTCGACAGTCTAATGGCTTTCTAATATCCACTGATTGGACTGACGGAAGACTATGGAAACCTATTTTAGACCTGAAGGGGTGCCGGTGTTGGGGGAGAGGAAGAGGGCAAGAAAAGTCAATTACTTCTAGGCAAACTGCCCAATAAGCTTAAAGTATAAATACAAGGCAAAAAATAGATGCACAACCATTTTATCTTTCCAATCAGAGTTTTGAAACCACATCCCCTACTTCCTTTAAAAAAGTCTGTGTCAGGCACAGTCCTCTTCAAAAGACAGGACTGTATATTTGCATAAGGATGATAAATTTGTTAAGGAAGCCACAGATACAGAGCTTCAGGGATCTCTATGCTAACTCAAATGAAATGTCATCTCTCTAGCCTGTTTGAAATTAGATGAGAAATATTCCCTAAGAAATTTACAGGTATAGTGGAGAAAAATTACAAGAATGACAGTTTTTAAGCTCTGGTATTGATAAGTGATGTTTATATTGAAAACTTATTTCACAACAAAAACAATGTAACTAACAAGTCATTTAGCAACAACTCTTTTGGCATGAATCTTTCTCATCCTGTTATCTCATCTATAGCACAGGAATAAGAAGGGTACTTGTTTCAGTTTCATGGGTGACAATGGAGGAGTTAAAAAGATGGAAGCATACCTAGAAACAGATGGCTCATCACAAGCACTACAAAAATGTTTGTTTTTGCTCATATTGTTGTTATTGTAAATCCCCTCTCAGTACTGGGATAAAAATTTGTTAATGGCCAATCCCTGGTCAGCTTTCAACATCAGGTTAGTAAAAGAGCACAAAGCAAGTTTTTCTTGTCAGAATCACCACCCAGACACAATACAGGAATCTTTCTTCCACTTCAACAACCTCCTGAAAGAGAGTACGTCCTGCCATCCAGTTCCATAATGGGTAGACCAGCATTTTATACTTTTCTCCTATGCTATTAGTGAAACATAGGCAGTATTCCAATAAACTACTCTTTGGATAGTGTGGCTAATGAGGTCTTTGTTTGCAAGCTTATCACTCAGAGAGGTGACTTAAAAGGCAGCTTTCAACAGATTATCTGGTACCTTGACTATAGAAAGAGATTTGAAGATGGAGATTAACAGAGTATATTCTGGTCCAGGATCAAAAACACATCATCTCAAGTAAAGGAAAGAATTGGAAATAATAGGAAAATGGTTAAAATATTAAGAAAAATCTACATTATGAAATACTGTTTATCCATTTGAAAGCATATTGATGATAAATGTTTGCTAATAAATCATAAAAGAATAACATAAAATTACAAAAATTGTATAGCAGATGATTTAATTTTATTAGCATGTCATGGGAAGTGATATCAAAATATTCACTTGATAAAAGCTTGAATAAGGGGAAATAAAAATAATAGCAGTAGTCATCAGTAGTACAATTATAATCGATTTGTATTCTGTATCACAGATTTTAGTCTGTTTATATATTTTCTACAATGAACATAGATTACTTTTCGAACCACACAAAAAATTATTACTATTACAGTTTTTTTTAATTCTCAGAAAAAAACCTGTTTTTTTCACAACCAAGAATAAACTTAACTGGACAGAGCAATATGGATTCAGTTTTGAATCTTGAAAAAATGTGAACAAAAGGGATTGCATAAAACCAGGAAAGAGATTCATACATGAAGTACAGTCCTTGCCTTTTAGTAATTGATCCCATGTAATTAGGGTTGGGACTAAGAAAATTATGCTGCATGGAGTTCCTACCCCCACCATTTCCAGCCTCACAATACCCACATACCTATCCTTTGAGCAAGTAGCAGATCTCACATTTTCTCTTGCCTTTCCCTGTTAAAACCTATTCACAGGAAAAATTGTTTTAATGTGTGTCTAAGGTGTACATTAAAACCACACCATTCTCACTTACCCTAAGGCCTGAAGAGCCCACAAGATTACAATATAGGAAGTGTCAGAGGTCAGAGTCATTTGGTTTCCAGAAGATTTTCAAACTCTGCCGTTTCTGGAAACATTCTAGTTTCAGTAGCTTTACTTACCAGTGATAGATAGGAAAAATAATAAAAAGTAGATTGTGAGGTAACCTAAAGGAAAACAGTATTATTTCTCTGTGGTCTATAAGGTGACTTGCTACTTTCAGAAATGCTGTGTCCTGTGAAAAAACCAGGGCTGCCATTTGGGGGCAATTGCCCAGTACCCTCATCCACCCAGTAAATCTGGTTTCCAACAAAACCCCCCACAGGAAAAACTGTTGATCCAACGGGAAGACCTTGAAACAGTCCTAAAATCACTACATTTTACTGTATGCAATTTAATGAACAAACAATAATTGAATATGGTTTAATCTAAAGACTTCAGATAAATTCAGCAGGAAGGAAAAAGATTTGTTCTGATGATGTATCAGAAGATTATGTCAACCTAAGTTTGAGGCAACAGATATTTTCTTCTATAAAACTCTCCCTTTACTGATTCTGAGAAGATGCCAAATAATGGATTTCTCACAGTATCAACTCTATTCACTCAATATCTTAAACTACCTTAAAGATAAATTAAAATTTTAAAATCTTTAGGATTACAAGGCTAAATAAAAGTCTTCTTTTTTATTGTAAATACCATTAAGGTAAATAATATATCATTTTTGTTTACCCTATACATTCAGCACCTGGCATATTGCAAACACTCAATAAATGGGCATTAAGTGATGGAATATTAAATGTACAGCAGTGTAAGTGTAGTGCATCAGAGGGTTAAAGAACTCAACACTTCCACTTTTATAATTCATAAGTTCTTTTGTGTTCAACCTTTCACATGCATATAATAGTTAACCCTCTTCAACCACTGGGGGAGCCATTTATTATTCAAATTTCATAGTTGAAAAATCTGTGGCAAAGTGACTTTCGTAAAGTCACAGAGAGAGAAAGTTGCATTAGTAGGATTGAAACCCAGGCCTTTGACTCCAAAATGATGACTTTCGTACTCTTTCACAGGCCTCCATGTGTAAAGAAATAGCATTCTCTTAAAGACCTAGTGTCAAAATACAGAAAAGGCAGACAGTAAGTGCCTGGAGGTAACCGTAACATTCCAGCAACACTCCAAATCAATTTATTTCTGTAGAGGCTCAGAAGCCCTGCCATTGACCTTCTGCAAACAGACACCCCACCCTGACTGTTGTGGTTCAGTTGGTTAGGCATTGTCCCACAAAGGAAAAGGTCACCTAGGTTGTGGGTTTGATCCTGGTCAGGATGTGTACTAGAGGCAATGTATGATCGATGTTTCTCTCTTGCATCAATGTTTCTCTCCCTCTTTCTCCCTCCCTTCTTCCCATAAATACATTCATACATACATACATATATGCATACATTTTTAAAAAAATATCAGACACCCCAATCCTTCCTACCTAACTCCAGCTGTTCCTTTGCTTCTCTTAATAATGTGAAGACATTCATTCTCAATTTTTCTGCCTAGATTCTAAACAGGAAAGGAAAACAGGAGCTGGATGAAAAGATCATTATTCTACATAAATTATAAAATATCTTTAAACATTGCCTGAGATCATCTTCCAGTTCTCATAAAACCGTCTCTTCTTTGTAAACATTAGTCTGCAAATTTAGAAGCACTTAATAAAATGTCACGGGAAGCACCACAGGGATGGCTTCACTGAAAACTGTCTCAGGGGCTCCATCAGCGCTTCCGAAGGCTCTGAAACCATCCACTGGAAGGCAGTCCCAGGCCCAGGCTGTGTAAACTGCCACATGGCCTCATACTTGGGGTGGTGGGGGCTCTGCACTGGCCTCCACCCACTGCCTGTGCTCAGCCCTCCACAGAGGGGCCTCTGTCCCTGCCAAGGAGACACTGGATGTGTGCTTCTGAGAGAGAGCACGACTCTGAAGTCTGCTGTGTGAAGTGAGTTAAAATGGCTGCTAACTGTGGAGATTCACAGAGGAGCAGCCATGCCTTTCTCCCTGTAGGTCACAAATAAAAGTATGAATCCAATCAGCCCTGGAGTTGAAGTCTAGACGTTGGCCTACATCTCTTTCTCCTGGGTCGAATGAGAAAAGAAAAAAAAATCCTTCCTTGCCATGACAGAAGACACAAGCTACTTACAAAGAAAAACGCCCTGACTCTAGGTTTTGGAACCACAGCATGTTTGAACTAGGTGGCTCTCATTTTTAAAGTGAGGAAATTGATACTCAGTGGGGCGTAGGGACTTGCTCCAGGTCAGAACTAAATTAGAACACAGGTCAGTGTCAACTGGGCACCCTGTTCACTCCATCCCACACCTTTGTTTCTCTTCCATTTTAAAATTAATTCAATATGTGATTGAAGATATTTCTGAGTAATATGGAAAACACACATGACACTAGAGAAAATTATCTTATTCATACCAAGTGAGAATGAAAAAGACATGGGAAAGAAACAGGCAGAGCCTGTTGTATAGTAAATAAAAATTAACAACCTCAACATGGACACACTTTCACATAATCCGTGAATCCTAAATCAGGATGTCAACCAATTCAGAAGATTTGGTCTAAAAAGCCTGAAACAACCTGCAGTGGATTAAGGGAGAGATAGAGATGAATTGGTCCCTTTTTCCCTTTACTTGCCTCCAAGACTTCCAAAAATAATACTTAAGCCCATCTGTTCAGTAAGGCCTTTAGTTTATTTGTAGTTAGTTGAAAGAGAAGACTATAAATTAAACTCAGATGCCGTGAGGGAGAAATGTCAATCCTTCCAAATTCAACATTGAAAAGACTTTCTTGTTTTCATGCTGAATGAAAGACCATGGGGACAATGGAGCTTTGCCCCAGTATTCCCTCTCAACTCCAAGGATGAAGGACTAGAAAAAGGGGGACTTGTCCTAATATGGTTCATATTCTGTAAGCCAGCAAGCCAACCTGGGCCTCTTGTTTTGATCCCCAATTCACCTGGACAGGGGTAGATCTGAGAAGTGGCTCAGTGTCTCAAGCACCACAAGGTTCTGGCCTGGGCATGATGTGTGGCTGAGGTGAAGTAGCCAGAGGAGAGGGACCATGGTGCCCTTTGTCCAACCAAGCCTACACCAAACAGACCCCTTGGGCTCCAGGCACCACATTTCAGTCCTGCCATCAAATACTATTTCATTGGCTTCTGCAATGTTTGCTTGGTTTTGAACGCTGAATCCTCTCCAAAGTGGAGGAAGTCCAGAGCAGCAACACGGGAGCCTGAATCCTGAGGTCCAGACCTGCTCTGCCTGACCAGGGATGGGCAACCTAAGACATGCACCTTGATGTTTTTGCATTTCAATTTATTCATCAATAAAAATGCAAAATCTTGCCTGAGCCATCTACATGGCTATTTCCAGTTCTTTTCAGCAAGGATTTTCCAGGAAACCGGAAGTGGGCTACCTCTAAAATGTAACTTCTCAAATACATGCTTTCTTTCCTGTCCTTTGCCCTCCCCACACCACCTCTTGTTCTCCTAAAGAAGTACATCTGAAAACTTGGAGAAAGGATGACTTTAGGAGGGAGGCAGGGGCAGTGTGTCACCTATATAACTCAGGAAGAACAAACTGACATAAGAAGCATCCCTCTCCTGTGTTTCCTGTTGCCTACTACCAGCAAAATTGAAAACTTGCTTTTGCCTACCCTTCACTCCTTACCCCAGGAGATAGGAGCTGGGGGCCGATTTGCATTTGCTTTGTCTAAGAGAAATTTAAACATCTAAAGTCAAGAGAAATGTAAACATCTAAAGTCAACATGTTTCCTCTAGGACACTGTCAGACAAAAATAGCTAATGAGTTAAGTCTGTCTCCAGCACAGGACATTACTTTTATATATGAGGCAATTTCCCCCTTTCCTTGGAAATAGTTCTCTCCCCATTTTCTGTGAACAGGTGTCAGCAAACTACATCCTGTGGGCCAGATCCTTCCCCCAAGCCAAGAATGGTCTTCACATTTTTAAATCATTGGGGAGAAGTCAAAAGAAGACTATTTCATAAAACATGAAAATTATATGAATGTCAAATTTCAGTGTCCATACATAAATTTTTATGGTCGTACAGCCAGACTCGTTCTTGAAAACATTGTCTACAGCTGCTTTGTGCCATGATAGCAGAATAGGGTAGTTACAACAGAGCCTGCACGATGCACAGAGCCTGAAGTATTTAGTGTCCAGCCTTAGCAGAAGAAGTGTGCCAATCCCAGACATAGAGGGATCAAGTCCAGAATTCAGTATAGAGCAGGTACTAAGCTGGGAGACCTCTGACAAAAAAAAAAAAAAAAAAGACAAACAAACAAACAAACAAACAGAGTTTGACTAGAACTGGTTTACAGTGTGAGGAGAGCAGGATAAAGACAGCCAGCACCACCAAATGGCATATGTCATCTTCACCTGACCTTTCCTCTTTGCTAATTAGTTTCATTCCAAATCCCGGTCAGTCCATTTTAACATAAATAAATTATCCCTATTCTTAGAGAATGAACACTGTTGTTTACCCATTAGAAAGATTATTTTGTTATTAAAATACTTGATTTTTTGCCCTGTCTGGTGTAGCTCAGTGGATTGAACATGAGCCCATGAACCAAAGGGTCGCTGGTTCAATTCCCAGTCAAGGCACATGCCTGGGTTGTGGGCCAGGTCCCCAGTGTGAGGCACATGAGAGCCAACCACACATTGATGTTTCTCTCCCTCTCTTTCTCTCTCACTTACCCTCTCTCTAAAAATAAATAAATGAAATCTTTAAAAAATAAATAAAATGAAATGAAATAAAATAAAATACTTGATTTTACCTGGAAATACTGTTTTGTGGTAGATGAATATTCCTAGGTCAGAAATAGTTTGCCCACTTAACTGCTTTCAGAAGACATCTTGTGGACTTCTCTGTTTGCCCTTATTTAAAATGCTACATGTTGGTAACAAAGGGAAAATGAAAGCCTTTTATTTCTTACCTGATGGTCTTACATGAAGACTATTTTATTAGTCTTTTGAAAATTAAAATACACTAATTATATTACAAAAATTAACTAATTAAACAAATTCTCATATAGTTTAATCCAGTAAAGTTACTTCTAGAAATTTATTTAAAGGAAATAATCAGAGACGTAAGCATAGATTTATGTATCAGGATAGTAATTTCAGCATTATTTGTAAGACTTAAAAAGTAGAAACAAGTTAATACCAACAATGTAGAATAATTAAATTAATGGTGTTACTCTGGGATGGGATATCACAAAATCATTATTAAACATATTTTTTTCAAAAATATTGATACATAGGAAAGTGTGAAATCAAGATGCGTTCACACATACGTGAAAATACATGCAGGGGCAGGAAAAAGTAGGGGTACAGTTGTGAGTACATGAATCAGTTTATTATTGTCTTATTTACTAATTATTGCATTATTTATTATTAACCTACTTTTGCCCACCCTTGTGATATGAGAGTATTATTCCAAAAAGGTAACAATGTTTACATGTAGGTGGTAAAATTATGGGTGACGTTTTACTCTTCCTATGTTTCTTTATTTTCCAATTTTCTATTTTTTCTTACAAAGTAACAAATATTCTTTACAAAGTTGTTCTTTATAAAATGTTTTATGAACATTAAAAAGTTCATAAAATTAAAAAACATCTCCCCCACCCTCTACTTTGAATTCCATTTCTCACAAGTATTAATTATTAACTTTCAGTGTGTATTTTTCCAAATCAGTTTCTTTTTACAAAAGTAAGAACATATTATTGACAATGTTCTGTAACTTGCCATTTTTAAAAAATATTACATAGTTCTTTTATTTCTGGTCACATTGAAAAATAACTGACATACATCACTGTGTAAGTTAAGGTATACAGTATGATGGTTTGATTTACATGTATTGTGAAATGATTACCATGATATGTGTGATCAACATCCATCATCTCATATTGATACAATTAAAAAAAAGGAAAACATTTCTCTTTGTCATGAATGCTCTTAAGATCTAGCCTCTTAATAACTTTCCCATATGTCATACAGTAGTGTTACTTATATATATGATACATAATTCAAATTTTTCATAAAATTAAATAAATATCTCAGTTTCTTTACTACTGCAATCAGGTGATTTTCCCCAGTAATGGACTATATTTTTTAAAAAATTATTTTATTGTTAAATTACAGTGTACCTTGCCATTTTAAGTAAACAATCTACCTATTATGTCACTACATGCATATGTATTGTATATCTCTTCTTTAAAATATTGCATAGTTTCCATAGCTTCCATGTATTATGCAAGCATCCTCTAGACTGGACTTCAGGTTTCAGGCCTGCATTCAATAATCCTAGACACATCTTTGCTTATTTGTGCCAGTATTACTCTAGGTTAACATCCTATTAGAAAATAAAAAGGGCATACTTAAAATTTTGATAGATCATACCCAACTTTCCTCCAAAAATGTTGAAAAACACATATTCCACATGCAAGTTCCTTGTCATATGTACTTTCAACAACCAAATCAGTTCATTTATTTTGCCATTTATTTTTCAAGAGGTGAGGTGTAGAATTTTGTTAGCATTTTAATTTATATTTTTATCATTAATTAGTATAATTTATTTTTCTATGACTTAGAGATAATTTGTACTTCTTTTATAAGGTGTTGGTATATATAATTTTCTATTTTTTGTAGGCTATTTATCTTTAATTCCAGCTGAATTGTTATACCATCTTATATTTTATAGAGAGCAAACATTTGCTTGTTGAATAAATTATATATGTTTTCTGTAGGTATATCATTTGTCTTTATACTTTATTTATGATTTCTTTCACCATAAAAAGTTTTAATATTTTTACATTAAGAACATTAAAGGTATTTTTAAATGAATTAATATAAAGCTTCCAATAGGCATGGATAAGATGGAAAGTTCAGCTACCAGTACGTTGACCAACTTTTCCTCCCTGTCTTGTACATGAAATAAGATTTTTCTCTGCAGGGAAGATTTAAAAGTTTAGACTTGGAAAAGAGTTTTCATAATTATTCAAAAAGAATAAGGCTTTTAATTGAATACATTATTGCCCTAAATACACAATCACTTGATTGTCATGCTAAAACAATTGATGTTTCAAGTAATTGCTCTTTTTGAGTGAGTTTTCCTTCCATTTGAATTCTTTTAAAAAGACATGTAATTAATTATCACAAAAGTATTAATGTAACAGAGTCAAATATCATTGAAATTAAAGCAATTATTTAGATGATCTAGCTGGCTGGAACTTTTAACCAATTTCCACCATAAATGCCAAGGACGCCAGCATTTAAAAAATCTGTCCTGCCCAGTGAGAATTTTAACTTATACCATGTCAAAGGTGTGTTCTTATATATCATGATTCTTGCTTTAATTTGTTTCTAGGGTCATCATTCACCTCAATTTCACTTTTGTAATGCTCCAAGTGCCCTGGGAACCCCAGGGTCATACAAAGGTGAGTAGAGAGGGCCAACTTAACCTCAGGTGGCCATAGTGAACTCTTGAGTTCACTAGAATGGAATGGCCTTCCATCCGTAAATGCAATTTTGGAATATATATAATGGTCATGGCATTCCCAGGGGTCTAGGAGTAAAGTATGGGTTTCATTCAGATTCTCCACAAACTTCCCCAAAGCTAAGTGGAAACCCTACCCTAGGTTAGGCTCATGCTATGCAAGTCCATTTTTGGTTCCTCCCAACTGAGCCAAACCAAGCCCTCTCCTAACCTTCCCCAATCCTCAAGAAAATTCCTAGGGACTTCTAAATCCCTCTAAAGATTGGGGACTTGATTAAGTCAACCCTGAGGCTCTGGGAGCAGCTGAACATATTGCTCCATGAACCCCCTGTGGCCCCAGGACCCCTCTCAGAAGCTCTGAAAATTAAAACCACAATGAGATATCATCTCACACCTGTCAGAATGGCTATCATCAATAAATCAACAAACAACAAGTGCTGGCAAGAATGTGGAGAAAGGGGAAACTTTTGCACTATTGGTGGGAACGCCGATTGGTGCAGACACTATGGAAAGTAATATTGAGATATCTCAAAAAATTATGAATGGATCTGGCTTTTGTCATAGCGATTCCACTTCTGGGAATATATCCAAAGGAACCCAAAACACTAATTCGAAAGAACATAAGCACCCCTATATTTATTGCTTTGTTATTTACAATTGCCAAGATACAGAAGCTGTCCAAGTGTCCATCAGTAGGTGAGTGGATAAAACAGCTATGAGACATCTATGGGACACTTACACAGTGGAATATTAGTCGGCCATAAAAAATAAGAAAAAAATTACCTTTTGCAACAGTATGGATGGACCTGGAGAACATTAGGCTAAGTCAAATACGCCAGTCAGAGAAAGATAAATACCATATGATTTCACTCATATGTGGAATCTAATGAACAAATTGAACAGACAAAATAGTGACAGACTCATAGATACACAGCAACATGACAGCTAAGGGAGCTAGGGGGAGGTGAGGAGGTGGAGGGATTGAGAAAAAAAGGAAAAAGGACTCATGGACATGGACAACACTATGGTGATTGAAGGGAAGAGAGTGGTATAAGAGGACTAAATGGTATCAAAAAAAGAAAAAATGGAAGCAGTTTTGCTAAAGTTGTAGAAAAGTGTTAAAATGTCTATTTTTAGCAAATCCTTTCTTCCTTATACCATTTTATACAAGAAACCATCAATTGTAAAGCACATCATTTTTATGTACCAGTAAGAAAAAACATCTGCCAAAATATTAACATAAATAATTGAAAATATATTATAGAGCTATTGACATTTTTAAATTAAATATATATTAAGAAACATTGTAATATAATTATAATGCCATATTTTTGGACTATAAGATGCACATAGGTTTTAGAGGAGGAAAATAGGAAAAAAATTTTTGAAGCAAAAATGTGGTGAAATATTTAATAACTTAAATAACATAATATTTCACCAATGTAAATGTAAAGCTACATTTGTACTGTAAGGTGCACCCCCCTTTTCCTCCCAAATTTGGGGGGGCAAGTGCAACTTATAGTCCCAAAAATACAGTGTATATATCATATATATATATATATATATATATATATATATATATATATTCCCCCACAAAGTTCCAAAATAATGGTGATGATGTTTAGTGTTTACACCCTCACAAAGAATTTTGTAACATGTTTAAGATAAGTTGGGTTGGTCATTTTCCTCTTAGGTCACAGTAAAAGAAATGCTACATTGATATAACCCTAAAGAAATGTTCATGTAAAGGCTCATGTGGTGGAAAGATTCTGGGATTCCAGTGCTAATTTCTGAGGACACACAAACCCTCATACTTAGCACCCTAATTATAAACTATCAAATGTAAAACCATACATCAACATGTTTTGAAATTAAAGAAAAAATGTGGCAGGCATCTCTCTTTTTTGATGAAAGCTGTCCTTTTAAATTCTATGACACCCATGTTTGCTTTTCTTATTTCTGCCTAGTATTTTTTCTAGACTCATGGCACAAAAGTGATGAAGGGATTATGGCTGTTCTATGGCCTATGTTGTCATACTAGAAGTTCTCAGTAAAAAAATGAAGATGTCATTTGTCTTTCACTGCCTGGCTTATTTCACTTAGCATAATGGTCTCCAGATCCATCCATGCTGTTGCAGCAGAAAGAAAGGATAGAAGCTCCTTCTTTCTTTCTGCTGAAGAAGAAGAAGAAGAAGAAGAAGAAGAAGAAGAAGAAGAAGAAGAAGAAGAAGAAGAAGAAGAAGAATTAGTCAATCGTTATAAAGGGATAACCACAAAAGAGTTAAATTGTCATTTTACAGTATGTAGTCTCCATTTGGTTTAGGCCTAGCCGCATAAAACAGTGTTATTTATTTACGAGGCATTCTTTTAAATTTCAGATTCTAAATGACAACAGTGGAAGCACATTGGCATGTTGGATGGATTCTGAGTAAATGGATCTTGCAAGTCATGTCTCCACCTTTACCAACAGATCAAAATCTCTTTGATATTTAAAATAAAAACTTTCAATGGCATAAATCATGCTTTAAAAGCCTTCAAAAGTTACTAAACACTATGGGTGGTACATGTAACTAATTTAAACATCAATTACTAAATATGAAGTTTATAGAATATATAGCCTCTTTATCCAAGATCACAGAGTTGAACAATTCCATGCCATCCAGCATGTAGTAGAAATCTATAGTTTGCTTCCACTTCTGTCCTCTCATCTACTGAAATCAGAACCTTCTGTTTGGGGGAACATCCAGTCAGACCCTTCCCCAATGTTTCTTCCTAGTAATTGCCCCAATGACAGTATGACTTGGCCTCTGCCTGGGATGATTGGTCTGAGGCAGACCCCTGACCCAGAGAACACCAGTCAGAGTCATTTCCTGGGTTTTGAATTACCACTGGGAAAATAGGTACGATCCCTCCACAGTGGCAACACTGGGAAGTGCACTGAACTGGGCCCAGCCAAGTTTCTAGATTTGCAAATAAAGGCCACTGATCTGAGATAACAGAGTTTGCCTAGAGGGAGTAGAGATATGCAAAATGAAAGAAGCATATGGGGCCATTGGAATTCCTGGTTCCAATTTCCTTGATGTCAACTGTATTTCTGATTTCCTGCAATCACACAAATATTACAGAACTTTCATCTCTTTGTCTGAAGTAGTCTCAATTGTGATTTGAAGCCAAAAATGCCTTCTGGACTTGTATGTGACAAAATTGAACCATATGTTCTTTTTTACTGTTTATGTCCTAAACAGTAAGAGAGTATTGGGTTTCAATTATATGTATAATTACCTTACCACTCTACAGACATCTAGAACATTCCCAGTGAACTATAAATGTAATTAAGATTTACAGAAGAAAGTTTTAAAAGGAGATCAGTTTTGATGTCATTCACACACTAGACCAAGATCTAACATGAACATGTGGTCACTTGCAGATGATGGGGGTCAGAATAGCAATAGCTGTTTTGGCTGGCTGAAGATTCAGTTAGACTCTGGGGCCATCCAGCTGGGTGAAACTCAGCTGGCCTTCTCACTTCCCTGAGTTTCTGCTTCCTAATCTATAATACAAAAAATCTGGAGACTTCCAAGGCAATTGCCAGTGCATTTTACCTCCCACCCTTTTTAGAGAATTTTCTTTCCTCAAGCAGCCATTTTCTGAGAGCAGCAATTGAAAATATTTTTAGAAATATCGAAGTAAACCAAACATCCACACTGGGTTTGTAACTCTGAGGGAGTCCAAATTCAGTTAACCTGACACACAGAAAATGCCAATCCCTCCAATCTCACCTTTCCTTCTGCAACAGGAGGCTCTCAGGAAGTAGCTCCAGGAAGAAAAGTCTTGTGTAAAGGCAGACAAGCTCATTAGTAGTATAAGTTGCCAGTCACAGGAAATACTGTAGACTTCACATTATCTGGCATGAACTTTAAAATTCTTTTTTTTTTCAGCCTTTCAAGTGCTGAACAAGTGCTCATAAAGTTTAATAATTAATCAATTATCATGGACCAAGGACAAATTTCTCAGTATGGAAAGGTTCCTAAAAGGCATCCAGCTTAACTTTCTGGCCTCTTTCTGAATATGTTCTACCCATCAGACGCCTCTAGGAAGAGAGAACTTCAGATCTTCCAGGACAGCACTGCATCTCAGAATAGTGGCCCTCTTTCCAATCCCCTGACTCTAACTCTATCCCACGGGTCTCAGAAGGCAGATCTACTCCATTTTGATTATGAAAACCCTTCATATGTCTAGAGGCTATGCTCACCATCTTTCCCATGGCTAGCTATCACCCTTCCAAAGTTGCTCTTTACCTGACAAGATACCAGGTACTTTCACCCACATGGTCTCCCTGCTCTTCAAGGGTGGGCCCCAGAACTGACTGGCTGGAGAGTCCATTGCAACAGAGTCTACTGAATTCCTGTGCCATGATTTAGTCCAATGCTTGAGGGGTTGTGGAGAAGCTTCTCTCAGACATCTGGGCACATCTAGCTTCCATTCTGCCTGCCTTTCTAGTAGTTATTATTATTATTCACAGTCTTGGCTGCGGCCCCATAGGGCCCCACTGCAGGAGGATCACATGGCCAATTGCACTGACACCAAGCTTCACTTTGTGACTTGGTTGCCCAGATGTATAAGAGAGGAGTGCCACTTTTGAGCAGTGGCCTTAAAGCCCCTGTGTCAGCCACTTTCTCTCTCCCTCTACCAACTCTACCAAGTGGCAGTCTGTGCCCAGGTATGGGCTGACCCATCAGCCTGGCCCACAAAGAAGAGGCTGCAGAGTAGGGCTGCAGCCAAACTTTAGTGGACATATAGGGCCAGCAAGAAACTAACCTTTGTTTCTGCAAACCATTGAGGTCTTGGGGAAGTATGTGGCTGTAGTGTAATTGCACCTCCTCTTTTTGGAAGCACTTTCCTCCTACACAGTTTATATAGTTGAAAAGTGGTTGACTATACCCTCCAGTCTTAGATATGACCTAGAATGGTGTGGCCAATGAGGACCTTCCCCACCCCACTCACTCCTGCCCACACATAATGGTCCATACTGGGATCCCAGCAAGACCATTGAACATTGTCTCTGGGACTTTTGTTAGTGGAAAAAGAGGTAGTCTTCTCATAGGGATCACCAATTTTGAGTCTATTAGCATAGAACCACCATGCACCATCATTTGGCAAGAAACAGCTTTCTAAGAATGACAGCCACAAAGAGGAAATCTGGGCAAGGAAATCTGGGCCAGGAAATGGAGAGAAAGAAGTGAGATTTGGATCCAAGGCCATGCCATGATTGAGGAAGTGCCAACAAATGGCCCACTTTCTTTAATTAAGATTTTGTTTTGTTTCTGAAACTTGCAAACAAAAACTATAGTTCTGACCCAAAACATTGCAAAGCAAAATACACTCTTATCTTTTCTGACAATGTCTCGGTCAAAAGGGACTTAAAAATCAGACTTCTTCTTCTCACCTGTAGACCAGACAGAAACTAATCTATTCTAAACTGGTAAGAAGATTCCCCATTTTTAAAATGTTCTAAGGATATGTAATAAATAGCTTGACTCTGAAACTCATCCCAGAACTTTAAATCTTCATCATCACAACACACCACTCATCAGAACCACCACTTGCCAAACGCCTAGCACAGTTTCATCTCATTCTCTTTGACTTCTTATTAGCTTAGGAAATTAGTTGCAAGGCTTTAACGAAATGTACATAATCACCCACACGGTGCTCAAGTCTGATCCACACAATTCCACAGAAGTCTGAAATAAGCTACAAAGCAGTATTACAACATCACATGTCCTGTGACAACTTGAACTGAGTAGTATTCAACTGAATACCAGTGATTCTTGAGATTTTACTGCAAAGCTCCATAACTGCATAAAACTACATTATAAAATATAGCAAATTTATGTTGAAAAACAACCAGCAATGCATTTAGATTGACCCTGTGGCCAGGCAAGATTCAGCAGGAACTACTAGTGACCTAATAGACCACATACAATCCTGAACATCTAGTCCCTCTGCTGTAGGGTTATCTGACTGATTAGGTCTTTTTAAGAGCTTCTCAAAAGCACCAAAATCATCTGTTTTGGGTTTTTTTTTTTAATTCCAACTTCATTTGTTGGTACCTGGGAGAAAAAAGTAATTCATGAACAAATTTTTAAAATGTCTTTTGGTTATCATGCCTAAACATATCTGAAAAAAAGCTACTTTAAGCAAAAACACACTTGGGAGCCATTTTTTTATCAAAGGCCATTGCTTCATCACCATTAAATCATGGCACCTTATTCGAGCTTCCTCTCTTTTATATGTGAAGTATAAGGAGGTTGAGTACAGGGAATGCCTTTACAATAAACTTAGAGGTAACACAGACACCGCCTTCCCTGAGATGTCAGGGGGAATAAATGGCTTAAGAGTGGCTTCCATGGTGAGAATACTGATCCAGGACAGGCCGCAGATCCAGGGAGTGGAAAAAGACAACACAGTGCTGCTCAGAAACCGTCTTAGGGAATGTCCTAAGTCCTGAGAAGATGAACCCCTGGGGAGAGTTCTGGGAGCCAAGCAAACTTCCAGTTTGACAAAAAACATTTTTGGTTAACCTCCGAAGGGCTTTGTCCTCTGAACTTAATTGTTGTAACTTCATATGAGCTTTTGGGGGGAGAATGGGAATAAATAAAATAGTATCTGAATTTTTTTCAAAATAGATCATACTTCTAAGGAGAGAGAAGGGAACATTGATAGTATGCATTCTGTAGGGCAGCTGTGAGGCTTAAATGAAGTAAAGGTCTTAGAACACTGCATAGCCCATAATACAAACAAGCAAAGGTGTTTGCTATTGTTATAAGATTGCAAAGTATTGCCATAAGCTTACTTTGATCTCAGAGTTTGAGAAAATACACCATGAGATGTTATTACATTATCAATCTTCAGGATTTCTGGTTGGGGGGGACAATAAACTGAAAATAAACTGAAAATAAACAGAAGAAAATATAAGTATCTCAATTAAATAATAATAAGAATCTAGTAGGTAAGAAAATATTTTTCTACTTCTCCAAAGGAAAATATTAAAAAACTTAGTTGAGTTACTTTTTTCTAAAGAAATCTCTAAAATTTTATGTACAATATTATGTGGCTAACTGGGCAATAGTCAGTATATTCTTTTCATAAACATTCTTCTGAACAATGATGGCATTATAGAACATTCAAAATTATGGGGACTCAAGTTTCATATTAGTGAGTTTAAGACTTTAGCCTTGCCTAAATTGTGGGGAGGTCACTAAAAGTCCCCTTGCTTTTTTACCTTATATTTAGATATATCATAAGGTAATTTTTTTTGTTTGGTTGAGAGGGGCTAGACCATTTAATTATGAAAGTTCATGTTGAAACCAAAGCAAAAGAAAACAAATCCCCTTTCTGAGTTTCTGCAAAATGGTGTAAATCCAGGATACACATTTGTAGTTTGTCAGCGGCTTCCAATATACAATGTGCATTAACAAACTTACATCCATTATATTAACTTGCTCTGACAAGCCACAAGCAAATTTGGGAGAAAATCAAAATCAGCTTGGTTCCACAAAAACAACTAAGCCATAAAAATTCACTTTCACTAATGTTTGTTATATTATTATCTTAACAGAAAACTTGGGGCCTCTTCATTGCCACTGAAATGACTTATGTAAAGTTCTCACCAAAATACCATATCCAGTCTATCAGTGTGCCCTGCCTTTGTTCAAGGAAAAATATAACACAGGATATCCCATATTCACTGTACACATTCACGTCTGTAGCCTCAAATAAAAATCAAGACATTTTGATTCTAAAAAAATAGTCAGATTCTACCTGCAGAATTTCAGAACAGAATAGCATCTCAACACAGTCAAATTGCTGACCAGGAAAACTTGTTAAAGAGAAGTGCAAGAGTAACACCTGACATTCAGTTTTAGTTTAAAACATATTTTCACATAAGTTATCTAATTTTTTCTCACAACAGCCCTGTGAGGCTGTTCTTGTTTGTTCCATTTCTAATGCAGGTTTAGGCACTGAGGGTTAATGGCACATCATAACTGCTAAGTGACAAGGAGCATGGGGCTAGCAAGTTGAATAAAGTGCTCTTTCCACGATGCCACAATGCCCTCCAACACATCAGTAAAAATATAAATATCACCAGCAGAAGTGTTAAAGAATTAATTACATGGATTCTGTCCTGAACAAGAATTCTTGCCAAGAGATTTTTAACGAAACAAGGAGCCCTCTCCTTGAGTTGAGCACAGCCCCAAGAAGGTGGGGTGACCCCACTGGCTGACCACATCTGCACTGCCAGAGGTGCCCTGCCTGTAAGGACCTGGAAAAGGTGACATCATGCCAGAGAAACAGTAATGACACTGAATAAACAGTCTGCATGGCTCACAAACCACATCTCTAGCCCGCAACCTCACTCCAAAACAGCTGGAGGTTTCATTAGCACCTTATGGTCCACATGATCCTTTAAGTAGGGTCAAACGCTTCTTTGGCCAGAGGTATTGCTGAATTAAATAGCATTAGCTAGTTTGTGTGAGATAAAAATCACTGTATTTGGCACCTATTTTAGTGGCCCTGCGCTTTGGCAATTTATTTGGCAGATGTATGGCTGTGGGTGAGTCGAACTCTATTTCATGACTGGAAACGACAATTTAATACCAAGAAGTAAAATGTTGTTTGCATTTGTCAATGATTGATACAGGTGAGATGTGGAAATCTTAGTTTACAGATGCTTCCTGTCTTGTATTTCTGTTGCTAAAATTTCTAGTTGGATTGATTTAAGCTTCTAAAGTGAAACAAACGTTTTTTTAAAAAATCAGAAGAAAAAATGTTGATGGCTAGACTTAAGACAATGTTACCATTTTTACTACTTAAGTTTGAAACTAGGTCCTTCCTAATCCCATCTACACTGTGGGTGGATGGTGATGAGGTCCGGAGAAGCCGGAAGTGCTTCATTTTCTGAGACTCCAGTCTTCCATCACATTTTCCTAATAAACAAACACATAAAATATCTTACAAGGTAAATAAAATTTGTTTCTTTTTCTACCAAAACATCCTTTTATTCAATATTTAACAAGAAAATAGGAAGCTCACCATTCTGTGCTAAGACCTGACCCTCCACCACATTCTAGCCAACAGGCCTTTATGGTGTCTGGGCCTTCTTTCAAATGAATAGAAATCACAAAGAGGAGGAAATTATAGTGACTCTACTATTTCTCAGAGATACTGGGAGTCGGGGAAAGGGGAGCAAAATGAATTCAAGAAGCCAGCCCTTGGCCAAATCCCTTAATTCAATCAAGTTGACTTAGTGTCTTCTATCGCTTCTGAACCAGCCCTGCCTCCTGACACCTTTTCCCTCACCCTGGGTCTTGTGCTTCCAGCCTTTGCTCCTGTCCAGCTGACCACAGGCACCTCTGGCCCACAGAGGTGTTTTCTTTGGAACATGCAATGTTCATTGGCACAGGGTTTCAAATTCGAACTATTTGCCAAAACATGGTCTAGGAGTGGGCTGGATTGTCTGTGGTTCATTTGGAATCACTGCCACTCCTATCTAAGGCCCTCTCTGAACACTGAAGGAAAGCTGGGACTGCTCTGCCCAGAGTCACTACTCCACATTCTTCTGTGTTAGACTCTTCCATGAGAGGCACTGTTTGGATAGCTAAGGGAAGAGAAGCTGAGTTGTTTCCAGAGCAGCTGCAACATACACATAGGCATACAGGTCAGAGGGAAAATATGAAGGTCTTAGCAGCCTCTCACGGGCCCCTGAAAATTATCCAATCCAGGGCTGTAGTGTAGAGACAGTGGACAGTGACTTCTTCAGGCTCCACAGAGCATTGGGGCTGCCAAAATGAGAGACAGTTAGAGGTCCTCAAGAAGTCAAAGATCAGCCAAGGATGCCTGAATGCACCTTGGTGCCAAACACACAGAACTGTGGGGTCTGCAAGAACTTCCTTTGCTCCTAACCTTCCCAAGTGGTAAACCTGAACTTACCTTACTTAAATAAAGCAGCTTCTGTTTTCCTAATCACATTCTCAAAATGACATGAGATTTCTTATAACAACCTAGACTACCTATTTTTAAAATAAATTATATCATCTAGCAGAACTAAGCTCACAGTCCACATGGCAGCAATGGCCTCCAGCAGCTCATCCATTTGGAGAAGTGCACATGCTCCAGTGGCCAGCATTCCCCAAATCTGTGACATTGCAACCATTTTCTGCATGACCTTCTTCATCTGCCTGGTACACTGTAGGCACTTGAACTTGAAAGTCCTGATGCAGTTCTTCTCCTGTCAGCCCCACCTCCCTTCTCTGATCACAGATGACACCAATCTCTACTTAAATTTGAAGTATACACAGCTTCTTGAACCAGGTACACGTGTGCACTCACAGCCAGTGTTAGCATGGCAAATGTTCTGGAAGCTTTTTGACTGTTAAGTAATTCATGATGGACAATTATTTAAAATATTATTTTTATATAAAAACAACTATGGATAAATTATAGAGTAGAATAAAAAGCATGTATTTTTTTAAAGATAAAACACAAGATCTCATAGAAAATTTACCTCAGGCTATTGCTTCATGGCCCCTCTGTGTAAAGTGAAGCTCTTCCCTGGATCTGAGAAGCTCAGGCTGAATGCTTTATACTCCTGATAATATTTATATGAACAAGGAACTCTTAGCTGAAAAAATTAAAATATACCAAGAGGAATTTAACTTTAAAGGTAGGATGTCTAGGATTGTGATAATTCCTATGAACACAAAATGCCCATATATTCATATTTATGTATATATGTATAATTTATCTTCTAAATACTTAACAACTATAAGAAAAGATAAAGTATTTTCATATTATAAATACAAAGGTGACTTTTTAACTCCAAATAAACAGGAGTTTTTTAGGATCAGGAAGATCATTTCAGTTTAAAATCAATTAAAACAGTTGTTTGAAATGACTGCTTTGGTCGATTGGCGACCTCCTGACTAAATCTGTTGTCCAACTAAAGGCATAGGCTGCCTCTTCTGAGAGCAGCTACTCAATATTTCAATCACCATGAGGAACTCAAAGAGGCCCACAACCTCAGAATCTATGTCACAACCAAAATATGCACTCCAACACCATCATTTATTTATGTGATATTACTGAGATTCAAGTCTCCAAATTGCACACCGATTAGCGAGTCCACTATAATCGACAAAGTTAACAAAAGCTGGCCTTGCTGTAGCTATTGAAACCACATAAATATTTCATATTAGTCAGGGTCTTAGTAGGGGAAAAGAGTTACACACTTGGCCATAAATCAACATTTTCCAGATTAGGTGCAGACAAAACCTAAATAATTTTCCTAAAATTATGCTAAGGGCACATCTGTTCTACTATCTACTGTTAAAATGCTTAATGCTCCATGATTCAACCAGAAATGTGGACCCTTTTTCTTCTTCTTCAGATAGTAAATATACAGGAAGAAAGGGGTGCTACAGAGAAGAAGGAACAAGTAAGCTTGCCCAGAATCTAAATAGCTTATTTTGGGATACTCTTAAACACAGTCTCTGGGTCCACTGCATCTGTCACTATCTCCCCAGGTTTTACTTAGAGCCAATCTCGCCTCTAGACTCACACCTGGAAACAAAGGCCATGGTTTGCTTATTCACTTTTGCCCCTAGCCCTGTGTCCAGCACAGTGTAGGCACTCAAGAACTGTTGACTTGAACTGGCTGATTCAGTTTATTTACATATAAATAAAGTGATGATGTGGAACTTCACTTCAGCCCTGGGCTCCTGGAAAACAGCAACAGTTAAGAACTCTCCCGATGTGAGAGGGCACTGAGGAGCCACATCATACTCTAGAATTAAAGGAGCAAATAACAGATTTGGGTTATGGATGCTAAAATCAAACTAAAACTTTATCCTTTTAAAAATGATATTAGTACCCACATGATATAATGTTTTTGTATATATGAAATCTCTATATTTGTTTAATTTGGCCATGCAATCTAAACCTGTACAGATGTACAATAAAAAACCCAATGCTTAGTTATTTTTCCCAACACAGTGTAAAATAACAGTGAGATTTGCAAACTTTCAATGTTAACAGCTTGGCCCACTTTCTGGCATAGTTTATTTCAGTACCCAGTTGGTAATGGAGCCAGGGGTTGAAATACATGTACAAAGGGTTGTCAAAAGTAATGTTATTAAAGTAGATTTAGTATCCAAAAAAGAAAAAAAAATCTCTCCACCTCTTGTGCTCTAAGAAGTGGCTCACTGCAAAGAGACACCTTGCCCCTATGACTTAGATGCTAAGACTCAGAGAGGTCCTTTCTCTGTCTATGCCAAGGCCAGACACAGAGCCTCCATGTCCCCATTCTTTGTCTCATAAACTATTAGCTGAACTGCTTGTCACCATTGACCAATAAGGACAAAACACCCACTTACTTGTTCGCCCCACTCCCATACCCTGGTTTACATGTTGACTCCTTCTTATGAAAGAAAAACCTTTGAGACCTTGGTTATTGCCAGAGCATCCTCCCCATTGCAGACCATATCCAAATCTGAATTTAGTTTTGCACTTACTTCACATGAGGAACTGGATGTTAGCAAATAGTTTATCCCCTTAGCACATTAGATATTACAACAGTGCAAGTCTTCCTGGCTACCACCTCCCCAACTTGCTCCCAAGGCATGATAATGAGGAAAGGCCATTAGCTGACAGAGCCGGAAGCAGAGAATACCTAGTTTTGAGCTCCGACTTTGTTGGTGTGTTCCCACCACATACTGTTTCAGACATAACTTTTTAGCATTTATCACATCATTACCTTGACTATTATAAAATATTCATGTGGTTTCAATAACTACAAAAAAATCAAACTTATTATAACTTTGCTGATGTACAATGGAGTCCACTACATTAATGGGATAGATGCACTAAGTAATCAAATATCATTGTAGATTGATAATCTTCAAAATATATATGCCTTTTTAAATAAGTCATAATCTAGTCTGGTTGCATTATGCAGCCTTAACATAAACATCTTAAAATTTCAGGTTGATGGAGGCTCTACGACTAGTGTAATGATTCTCCTCTGCACAAGCTCCAGCTTTGCAGGCCTGGCCCTCAAAGTCCACCAACACCTCCTCTCAAACTACTTTTCAAACTTATCTACCAATGTCGCTAGGTGCGTTACAATGTAACTACAACTACATTACAACTACAACTAGGTGGCTGACTCAAATTATAAAACAGAGCCTAGCAGACATTTCTAAACAGGGACCTCTCAAACAAGTTGCACTTTAGGGAGAAGCCTGCACTAAACTGCCTGCCACTTGAGCTGAACTGCCTGTCTACACTGTGTTCCTGTTGTCTGAGCCAACCCTTATCAAAGACCTCCTAGAATCCTGTTTCAACCAATAGGAATGAGACTTTCCCCATCCAATCAGAACCATGCAGCTATAGCCTGACTAGCATCTTCATGGACCAATTAGAGAGGCATCACTCTGACCAAATAAGAACAATACAATTTGGATCAATCAAACTTCAAGGGTTTGGAGCCCTCATTTGCATTAAGACAGACCAATCAGGGATCAGTGTCAAGAACTTCTCTCTGTACCAGTCAGCTCCTTTCTAGCTAGGAAAGTATAGTTTCCCTTCCCACCAAAGACTGAAGACTGCATTTCTCTGTCTGCAGCTGAACACTACAGATGTCTCTGCACACTAGGCTGAAGCAGAAGAGAGTGGAGTGAAGCAGAGCTGTCTAGTCAGAGAGGGTCCTTGCTCAAGGGCTATCTTGCAGCCATGCTACTCTACAGCGATGCTGAATCATGTAATTGAGCTATTTGCACTGAAGAGTTTTCTTCTTCGCTGCACCGCAAGCTCCTGTTGGTGTGGAATTGTTGCCAATTACCATTGGTTGACACAGAGAATATGAGATTGTAAAAGGAATCATCTTCTTAAGCACAGACACTCAATTCCAGAGCCAGCAACCTCATGAGACATGCAGAAAAATAGTTCAAAATCCCTCTGAATGCCATCTGCTCTTCAATGACATCTCTTTCTCTGTGTAGCTCACATTCAGGCATCCCAAGAGAGGATCCCTTCATGTTTGTTCATTATCATCCTGAAGGAGTACTTCTGGTAGCCATAGCTCTGCACCAAGAACTTCAAGCACTGTCACTTTTTTGTCACCGGCCTGTAAACACTTGTCTTTGGGTCAGGAAGAAACTGTGATTTGATTCATCAGATAGGATTGTAGGTTTAGTTTCACTCAAAAGAAAAGGCAATACTCAGTAATTAAAACAGGCTGGCACTGGCATAAAAACAGGCACATAGATCAACAGAACATAATAGAGAGCCCAGAAATAAATCCACACCTTGATGGTCAATTAATATTTGACAAAGAAGGCAAGACCATACAATGGAGTAAAGACTGTCCATACAATAAATGGTATTGGAAAAATTGGACAGATACATACAAATAAAAAGGAAACTACACAACCTCCTTAAACTATATACAAGAATAAATTCAAAATGGATCAAAGACTTAAAGTAAATTGTGAAACTATAAAAATCTTAGAAGAAAATATAGGCAATAAAATCTCAGACATTCCTTGTAGCAATATTTTTTCAGATATATTGCCTTAGGTAAGGGAAACAAATGAAAAAATAGACAAATAGGACTATGTTAAACTAAAAACTTTTGCAGAGCAAATGAAACCATCAACAAAATAAAAAGACAACCTACTAAATAGGAAAATATATTTACCAATGGCACATTTGATAAAGGGTTAATATCCAAAATTTATAAAGAACTTAAATAACTCAATAACAACAAAACAAACAATTCAATTAAAAATGGACGAAGGACCTGAACAGACACTTCTCCAAAGAGGACATACAGATGGCCAATAGACATATAAAAATATGTGCAACACCACTAATCATCATAGAAATGCAAATTAAAATTACAATGACACAATACCTCATGTCTGTCAGAATGGCCACTATCAATAAATCAACAAACAGGTGTTGGCAAGGATGTGGAGAAAAGGGAAACCCCATGTACCACTGATTCAGCCATTGTGGAAAATAGTTCAGTTTCTTCAAAAATTAAAACTGTAACTGCCTTATGACCCAGCCATTCCACTTCTCTGTGTGGATATATGTGACTAAACCCAAAACACCAATTTAAAAGAATATTTGCACCTCTTTGCTCATAGAAGCATTATTTACAATAGTCAAAATATGTAAACAGCCCAAGTTCCCATTAGTACATGAGTGGATAAAAATGCTGTGGTATATTTCCACAATGGAATATTACTCAGCCATGAAAAAGAAGGAAATCGTACCTTTTGTGATAGCATAAATGGACCCGGACAATATCATGCTAAGTGAAATAAGCCAGTCAGAGAAAGGCAAATACCATATGACTTCACTTATATGTAGAATCTAATGAGAAAAATGAACAAACAAAATGGAAACAGATATGTAGATACAGAAAACAGACTGACAGCTATCAGAAAGGAGGGATCTGGGTAAAATAGATGAAGGAATTAAGCAAAAAAAAATCCTTAGACACAGACATGGTATGGTGATTACTAGAGGGGAGGGGGATGGGGAGAGGTAGAAGAAGGTAAAGGGGGAATAAATGGTGATGGAAGGAGACTAGGGATTGGGTGGTGAATACACAATACAATATACTGATGATGTATTATAGAATTGTAAACCTGAAACCTATATAATTTTACTAACTGATGTAACCTCAGAAATCAATTTTAAAAATACAGCATATGCAGATGTTTCTTACATGGACATATCTGCTAGAAATCCAAGACTAGTCTAGGTAGTCTAATATCTGTTGCTCTACACTTCTTATATTTCTTATTTTATAACACTTTCAACTTATCTTATTCATTAATATCTATTTTATAAATCATTTTAAAATCCCTTTTGGAACAAGACAGGCTTCATATTTATTAAGTCAATAATAAAGAGTAATATGTGCTTTCAAAATAGAACTTGGAATTGATTTTATCTATGTATAAGAAAGATGCTGAATAAACTAATCAGTTATAGAAAAGGAAGGAAGGAAGGAAGGAAGGAAGGAAGGAAGGAAGGAAGGAAAGGAAGGAAAAAGAGAATAAGCTCCCAGTAGTTTATGCAAAAAAATATCCTAGCTGTTCTTTCCAAGAAGCAATTATAAATTTAACCCCAAGATAAAGGTCCTCCAGTGCCTCCCTTCCTTTCTGCCTCCAAACTTTCCCATTTGCCCGAGGAAGCAGGGCCAGCTTCTCTGATTACTTAAGTCCAGGAGACTTCCATTGATCTCTGCTATACACTGTTAGCATCATTTTGCTGCTTTCTTATGTTTAACATCCTTCAATTACAGAGATTTTCTACCTTACCAACTATCTCTTTATTGTTTGTAATAAACAAACAATGTTTATACACACTTTCTTTTTTTATGAAAAGATTCAAGGAAGGCTATATAGAACACTTTCAACATTATAAATAAGAATGACTAGAAATAAAATGAAAACATTGCAAATGGCTACATGTTTATTAATCATTTTAGTGTAATTGATGCAAAGGAAATGTTGTTTTGGAAAAGAGCATATCAATATAGAAATACTTTGTTCTTCTAAATTCTGAACTTGAGAAAACAGGCTATACCAACATTCTGGAAGGAAAAAAGCATTTTAGTAAATCCTCATCTATATAATATGAAATGCTATCAAGTTATAATTTCATATCTGAAATGAAGGCTCAGTTTCTGATTAAAGCATTTAAATTAGTCTTCATAAATTCCAAGAGAAAAAATAAAGTGACTAAATGACATATTGATATTTTTAAAACTAAAACTAGGAATGGCTTTATTTTAAAATTCAGTACAAAAATTAATTTTCACAAAAGCACAGGAAAATATTTAATGAGGGTTAAAATGTATTTCAGAAGATTAACTCCCTTAGAGCAATTAGAACACAAAAATATTTTAGAACACTTTCAAATGAAGAGAAATTTTATTGAATCTGACTGAAAGAACCAATACTTTTATTTATAAGGTTGGGCAAATAAATTTAAATCTTCAAATTTTTAACCTACCAAATTGAAACCCAAGTCATATTTTAGA
>PVKM010004088.1:0-53843 GCA_004027735.1 Carollia perspicillata | reverse complement strand
TATCCACTACAGGCCAAGTGTTCTGTTGAGTGATGAGGACACAAGGATAAGGAAGGCATTTATTCTATCCTCAAAAATCAGCAACCCAGTGAACAGCCAGTTTCACCAGGTGAGCATCAGAAAACCACAATAAGACATCAGGAATCCTTATCAGGTGGGCTTTGCCCCTCCAACTCTACTCCGTTCACCAACTCAGATAGGTGGAATCCCAAATTTCACTCGTCAGTCCCCTTACCCTTTGAGTTACCCCTGAGCCCCCATAATGACACTCTAGACCAAGACATTACTATTGTCTTCATTTCATCAAAGGAATTTCCAGGGAATTTACGGTAGGGGATATCAGTGCATCTCCTGCATTACTCTTTATGCTGCTTCTGTTGGATGAAAGAAACATTGGCAGGGTCTTTCGGCTCATCCCATGTTATCCACATTTGTGTTCCTTTGGTCGGTATTCCTGCTGCATTGGGATTTTAGTTGTTGAGAGGGCAACCAAACTGAATCAAAACAATTATGCAATAATGAGCATGCCAAGGTCTCCTGGCACCACTTACCAGAAATTCTACAGGATTCAAGTGTATTGCCCAAATATTTTATTTACATTCAATGTGTCCCAAGGTATTGCTAAGAATAGGAATAAATATATAGCCTGTTTGTTCAGAATATTAAGCCACATAGCCAAATTTGGACTGGTTAATGTTGTATCTCCCTCATGAATAGAGAATATGGAATTGAAAAATGACTAACGTGGAGAACAGAATGACTCAGAAATCCAAGAATAGCCAAATCATGTGAAAAACCGAAAGTGTGCTTCAGAATGAAATGCATCTGCCTGACTCACAAAACCGACAAATTGTATTATTTAGATATACACAAAATAGAATTTTACCAACATTTTAGCTGTATATTTAATTTCACTTTGGATTAGTATGGGTTTGCCTTCTTACTGAGATAATTCTTAGGTTCAAAGGTGTACTTCTAGCTCAAAATAATTAAACTTAATCTAGTTTGTTTTGTTTTATTTCTATCACATCACAAATTAATAACTTGGGCTGTTTGAAATTATTTAAAAAATAGGTTAGAATATATACTTTGGATGAACCACACACTCTTCAAAGATCTAAGTGACACTAACCACCAAATTATTGAAAAAGGAAGATAATTTGAAAGTCTCACACTACGGGAGGTCCAGTGTTGCCCTAGGAAAGTTCCTCATCGAAGGTCCTGGGAATAATCAGACCCCCTGAATAGAGTGTTTACTCAGCTTTGGTGCCATAAACCACCTTATTGGGATCTAACTGGGGACAGAACTGTGAATACTCTAAGAGGACATACTCTTTACCACTCTCATCACCACATTCATCACTGGTAAACTGTCAAGGAAAAACTTAAGACAAGAGCACTGGAATGGAATTATTATCTTACTTACATCAGCCCCCTTTGTCAGCCATCCTCATCCCCATCAGTACACTGTGCCGTCTGGAATTCCCACATTTCCATCAGTCAACAAACCTATATTCTGAGTCTCTTCCTCGAAAGTCTTTGCAATACTTCGCCTTAATTAAAATCTGGATCTCATTATGGGCTCAGCCTTCCCTGCAGCCCTTTCAACTGGAGACTGTTTTCTTTTCTCACAAGTGGTATAGGTAGCTTCACCACCCACCAGTACTATTTCCACATCATTACTTTGTCTATATAAACCTTGCTTCTTTGGGTTTCTTGACACTTGGAGAAAACACTTGATCCCCTTTACTCCTGCTATTATGACTTGGGAATCATCCTTGATTATTCTTCCTCTTATAATATGCCACCATTTAATCATTAAAAATGTTCTCCTCCCACCAAAACATATTTTAATCCATGTGGTTTACATTTTCATTGCCATCAGCCTATTCTATGTCACCCTCCTCCCTTTTCTAGATTTTTCTAGGAGTATTTTTCACCTGAACTGCCTATTCAGAAAAGGCTTCATGACCAGGAGACTGGCGCAGTTGCACAGGACCTGATGTTGAGAAGAAACCTTTGTTTTGTTTAAAGCTCTACTGTTGTCATTTTGAAAAATTTAACTTATTTTTGACAAGGGGCCTCACATTTTCATTTTACTCTGGGTCTCACAGAATATGCAGTGTCCTGCTCCTATTAGTGGTCTTGCCTCTTCCAACTCACTCCACATGAAAAAAGTCAGGGTATTATTTTTACCAGGTAAATCATGACACTCCCTTGTTTAAAAATACATCAATGGCTCTCCAGTGCATTCAAGTCCTCACTCAAATCATGGTCTACAAAGACCTGCCTGGTGGGGTTGCAGACCTTCCTTACACATTTCATCACTCACTGAAGTTTCAGGATATGTGTTTCCAGAGATCTACATTACAAGAAATACTAAAGGAGTCTCTTTGGCAGGAGGAAAATGACCCCAGAGGGAAACAGATTTTCAGTGAGACATATACAACAATGGAAATGATAAATACATAATAAATGTAAATTAATATTGACTGAGAAAAATAATAATTACTTTTATGTGTAAACATATATGTAGAATTGAAATTATGACAATGATAAACAAAAAGTAGATAAGGGTCTAAAGTCTTAGCATTATTGGAGGATGGTATGCTATATTCTGTAACTAGACTGTAGATATTTTGTAAGTACAGTACACCCATTGTAATCTCAAATTAAACAGTGAAAGGATAGTAAAACAATGTAGAACTAATAAATTAATAGCTATAAAAAGGCATAGTAAGAAAAATTCATTAAGTAAAAGAATAAAATAAAGGAGAAAAGAACTTAAACATTTAAAAAGATGGAACTGATTTTAAAAACAAATAGAAAACTGATAAATATAAATTCGAATATAATGAAATATTTCCAAAAATATGAAAAACAAAATAAAAGCAAAAGCAAACACAAGTGCATGTTCTTACAAAATATAGGACACTGAAAGTTTGAAAGCCAAAGGCCAGAAAATGATGTTATGCAAATAACTTTAAAAAGGTGGTGTGGCTATGATGACATAAAATTTAAGAATTTAAGTCAAAAAGCATGACAAGAAATCAAAAACTATTTTTAATGATAAAGACATTAACTCAGCAGCAACTATAAATGCTAAAAAATCTGTATGTATCTAATAAAAAAAGGTGGAAACATATGGGCAAAAGGGACAGAACGAAAAGGAAAAGGAAAATCACAATCTATTTGATAGAGCCCCCTTCGTTATGCTGGAACCAGCAGGGAAAATCAGTAGTGATACAGACAATCTGAAGCTAATCTATAGTGACAGCCTCACTTTATGATCCACCATATGAGAAACTGTGCTACCTGTTCCACGGCATTTCAAAGGGAAGTGGATATGGCAATTTTTGAGAACAGTGTTCTCTATATATCAGTTAGGTCATATATGGAACACTGGACTTGAAAATTACCGAATTTACCACATGGTGGACCATAAAACAGGTCTTGATGATATTTTATAAATTTATTAATGCATAATTTACATATAATAAAACAAATCCATTTCACATGTACAAATGAATACATGCATGTAATTACCTCCACAATTATGGTACAGGATATTTCCACTATACCGAACAACAAACTTCCTCGCGCCCCCAGAGAGGCAATCCTCCTCTTAATCCTAGGCAATCACTGACTTGATTTCCATTTCTGACGTAGTTTAGTGTCATGAATAGAACTAAATCTATGGAGCCAAGCTGTCTTGGTTCAAAATGGAGATCACAATAATATGTAGTAACTTCCTGTTAGAGTTGTTATGAGAATAAAATTAACACATAGAAGGTACTTACAACTGGGTTTAGCACATACTATGTGCCACATAATCATTAGCCGAGTTCCTAGAGTAAAGATCCACCACAGTCCACAGCAGCTCGGTTTACAGACCCAGTTTTAGAGGAAGAAGGCATAATGATGGGGCGGACCACTACTTTCCCTGTGTTCTATTTGCTATTTACAAAGTTCACAGAAAATATATTTATGAAAGCAACTTCAAATTGCCAAGCATATTAGAAAATTCAACTGAAAATCTAATGATGCAATTCCATATCTTTTACAAAGGCAAGGATGTGCATCTTTTGAAGAATCGGGATCATTAAGGGAACATGTATATTAAGAAAAAAATAATAATTTGCATTATTTAACATATTTGGTAACAAATAAAACTTCTATTGGTCTTAGTAAATTAGGTACCCGTTAAACAATAGAAAGTCATATTATCAACTTCCAGTTCTTATGCTTCATGCCGATTAGCAAATAAGGAAGTATCATTAATAAAAGGTGCTTTTAAATGATATCTTTATATTTATGCCCCGGATAAGTGAATTGAATAATTCAAGAAGAAAAAGAAATCCAACTCATTTCTTCTGAGTAGAAACTTCACATTGAAAAGGCTCTTTTAAATCAAATACATATCGAGAATAAAATTAAGTATAAATGATTAAGAGTTTTTTTAACAAAAGAAAATAAAATGTTTAGTGCCTTATTTTGCTGTGCACTGATTTCTCTCTAACTATAGTCCCAGTTACAATTAATCCTATAAATTACATCTAAATGGTGTGCATAAATATCTTCTGACAGTTTTATATTCAACTTCCATGTTCAGAAAAAGAATCTTAATTCCTAATCAAGATAAGCTAAGAATAAAATTAAAGATCTTGATATAAGTAAGAGAAAATGCATTATTATATTGGCATATAAAATATCAACAGCAGAAAATCATAGTTTTAATTATGTCAATCTGAAAGTTGTTTTTTAAAAGATACCTATCAATGCCACAACTTTAAAGATGTCAACATCTAAATTCATATTTACCATTTGTCCCTACATCTGCAGAATAAGAAAATATCTGGATAAAAAGGGAAGGAAATAAATCAACCAGATTTTCTGAAGTAAACAATGCTTAGATTAAGATATAATAAAACTGATTATTTTACTTACTTTTTTCCCATGGTATTGACAAAAATAAAATATCAAAACCTTGTGTTTTACTTTCACCACCTTAGAAGTAAGACAAAGGTCATTATATAGGAAAACATACCTATGACCATCTTTATGCCACAAATTCATTAAATAAACTTATAAGACATACTAATAAGCCACAAAGTGTGGACTTTAATCGGTCCTATTTCAAATAAACAAACTAAAAAAAATTCTGAGAAATGTGACCTAGATATTTGATAATCCTAGCAAATCAGTGTTATTTTTAGGATGTGATATAGAATTATGTTTTTTAAAAAAAATCTTTGTCTTTTAGAGGTACATAGTGAAACACTTACAGAAGAAATGATATAATGTCAAGGATTCGGTATAACGGGGGGCAGAGAAGAGGTATGTGGTTGACGGACAGGTGATACAATCACACACTGCAGATTGGAGAAGTTGGACAAATAGTATGCTGTGTTCATTTTATAACTCTCCTCGTGTATGTTTGAGATGACTTCCCACGATAAAAGAATTTTTAAAGATTTACTAACTGCTGTTTTAGAGAAAATTCACTTTAACTGCATAAAAACAGAAACAATAAAGATATTTGGGGTTAAATGTGTAAATAATTATTCCCTTCATATGGTGTCCTCAAGTATTAATTCATTAAGTGTGAAACAAGACATGATTTGTGGGTCAGTGCTTCTTTACTGAAAAATATCCCATTAAAAATAAGATCATGGAAGAAGATTAGAATATTAAATATCCTTTATTTTTCTTTTTGGCTTCTCCAAAGATTGTAACAAACTCTATGGCCCCTCAATAATAACGATTTTAAAATGCCATGCTTCAAAGGCAGAGAAGTTAGAAAGGGGGCAAACTCTCAGAAAGCACTAATACTACTCTGACTTTATTACAGACTTGTGACTAGCGTTCCTTTGTTACCCTGGATTTTCTGATGTTGGCACCAGTTGGGAATATTTTTCTTCAAACTCTTTAAACATTGATTTTAGAATGTGTTGCTTTGTAGTGGATTATGTGTCAGGTTAACCCGATAAAACTAAATGGCATGTGCTTTAGTGTGCAAACACCATTGTCTTCAGAATTTAAAAATATGCTTTTAAATCAATATATGTGGTGACCTCTGAGAAGCTTGTAGACTGTTCTGTGATGTTTGAGGTGACCAAAATAAGACTACATGTCATCCCAACCGCCTGACAATCATGTCTGCAAGTTCCATGACCCTTTTGCTTTCTTGGTAGCTGAAGAATTTGAAGAATTATTTATTTTGTCATGAGTTCCCAAATTCTATAATTTGATGGTTCATTTTGAAGGTTTCACAATTGCTATCTCAGATTCAGTCAGATTTTTGCCTGAATAAAACAGTACACTCATTTCCCTTTGAACACTGTGATGCCATAGGAAAGATCATTGCATCTGGCCAGTTTATCAGAGTAGGTTCAAGCTGTGACCACACTGACATAGACATCCAGAGGAAACGTGAAACAGCCAATGAATCATGTGATTGCTTCCATACAAGACTTAACTAGTTGAAAATATATTCCTGTTACATGTATTTTCAAATACGAAACCAGAACTCAATAAACAGAATCCTAATTTTTTGTGTGATCTAATTAAAAATAGGCAAATAGCCATAAAATAATAAATCAAATACTGATCAACTTTTTTACAAAAGGACACAAATATGAATATATGATGCAGACAAAAAGCATAGACTTTTTAATGGATTAAGGTTTTCCGATGCTTTTGTTTTCAGAGGCATTGTTTACAACTTTTTTTAAAAAAACTAATGTTTCTCTGTTTCTCCTGGAATAATGATTTCTTGTTTAATGATAATGAGCTCCTGAATTGCCATAAATTCTTAATGTTAAATGCAAATAAACAGTACATTTCTGGACATTATTGGAAAGCCTTTTATGTAATTGCTTTAGTCATGTTAACAGTAAATACCTTCAGAGTGTGTTTCCAATAGAAGCCAATAACAACAGAAGAGCTGACAGGAGATGTAAATTGTAGTGTTCTGGTCTTCAATAATACATTCTTTAAAAGTCAATATAGTTTTCCAATTTAGATGGTGGCAGTTTGGTTTCCAGTGATAAAGTAACTACTTAAAAGAGATTAGTTGTGATAAACAGGCAAAAACCCCCAAATCCCCAAACACATGTAAGGCTGGCACCAACACAGTTTTAGATGTCAGTCTGTAGGTGTGATATCGACATCCATTTTCTTAAGTGGTTTTATTAGCTTCACCTATTTGTAATACTTAATATTTAATGGCAAGGGACAATTGCCAACAATTAGCTCCTGGAAAGTGGCCAATCTATCCATATTGAACTAATGTTTCTCCCAGCAGAGTTCCCAAGGCCAGATAAGTAACAAAAATAAATAAGAAACTGAACACGTTGCTATGAGATATTTGCTAGACACTGGGAGCAGCAGAGTGGTCAGAGGATCTCTGTGAGTCACCAGAATGCAGCCTCCAACTGCACAGGAACACCAGCACGCGCTGAGAAAGCCCAGTAGCATACCAGTCCAAACTGGAACAAGCAGGAATGGGTTTTCTCTTTTTGATCAAAGAAAAAACATGTGGAGAGAGAAAATGACTGCATTTAATGAATACATCAGAAGGTATAACAAATGATGTTATATTCAGAATCCAGATATCACAGAAAGCCAGGACACGTGCATTTACCACGTCAGCCACATACTCAGATTATGTGTGTGGATTTAAACTCATTAAAAGGTATATGTGTTATTTACGGCTCTAGACGCAGACACATCTGAGTCTGAACTCTACTTCTACCCATTTGCAAACTATTAGGAATGACTCTTTCAAGCCCCAGTTTTAGGACTGGTAAAATGAAGAGCATAGTTGTATCTAACTTATCAGTTTTTATAAGAAATAAAATAATATATATTAAATTATATTACTCTTCCTAGAAATGATCAATAATCATTAACTACTATTCATGTTTTTATAGTCAGTCATACATATGGTTTCCAGCTTGAGCAAAAGAAAACAAACAAGTTACCTGGTTAAATTTAATTTCACATAAATAATGAATACTTGCTTAGCATACGTCCCATGCAATATTTGGAACATAGTTGTTCTAAAAAAATTATTCATTGTTTATCTGAAATTCACATTTTTTGGACACCCTGTGTTTTACCTGGCAACCCCATTCATACACAAATACAATCAAGAAAATTCATTTATCTATTACTCAGTCAAAAAGCCTATTGGTAAATAAGGGATCTAAGTCAAACTAAACATATCTATTAACATCCCTGCTAATCACTTAAAGAAATATTCCTTAAGTCTTTACTCAGTGTCTATAAACTTTAACTTTGGATTTAAAGTTTATTTTCTGATTAACAGATGCTTGTCTTGGAAAGTCGCACTTATTAAAAGATATCAAAGTATTTGTATTGTGGAAAAGCTGCAGGCCTTCAAAGGAGCATTGGTGCAAACAGCTGCTGGCTGCAAGTCCTCACAGCCAGGCCTTCCCTGAGCCCCTGCGCTTTATCTTCTTCTTGGCTCTGTCAGCTTGTGACCCAGACTGAGCCACGGACTTTGGCTCTCCCATTGGTATCTCTTGCGCTACCCCAATATCTGGCCCCAGGCACGTCCCTGATTCAGTTTCAAGTACACGGGCTGTGTTTTGGAATGTTGTCCCTGTTTTCTCAGCACTTCCACCCCTGCTTTGTTCCTGGCTTGACTTTGCACCCTCATCTCAGTGCCAATGTCTTGCACAAGTCTGGTTTGCTATGTTACCAATACAGAAACTGTTTTCTAACTCAAAGAGATTAGACTCTACAAATTAGAGAAAGAGCCAGATATAATGGGAACACTGATAACACTGAGAAATCACGGTCAGCCACCTGACAGCAGTGATATGCTGCAACAACAGTGTGCCTGAGACAACAGCATGGCTGAGAATTTATTGCTCGCCAGTCACTGTGTTAGACACTTAGCTACATTCTCTCTTTCAACCTCTTCAAAGTAAGCAGTACTATACCCATTTTACAGATGAAGAAGATAAGATCAAACTGCTAGTATGTTCAAAGCTGGAACCAAATACATCTCTCTAACTCTGCAAACCTCATGATTTTGACCACAAAAGGCTATATGCTCAGCAAAAGAAGACATAGGAAAAAAGAGTTAAGTGTCATAAACTCAAGTGTTGGAGTATTAGACCACTGATACAGTTGCAGAGGTGACCGTTTGTATGTGACCTATATATTAGATATGGGTTGTAGTACTGTAGTCTTGGGCCCAATGTAAGTCAATGCAATATTTAATTTTGTCATCAAAAAGGTTTAATTTTTCAGACAGATAGTAAAGTGAGGTGATTAGACAAGTTTTGGGGTGGAGTAGTCAGAGGATTTGTCTCAATCTTGGCTTCACTACATCCTACTAGTTTTGAGAACTTGACCAAGTCTCTTTTTTTAATTATAATTTATTGATTATGCTATTACAGTTGTCCCAATTTTCCCCTATTTACCTCCCTCCACCTAGCACCACCCACTCCCTAAGACAATCCCCACATTATTGTTAATGGCCATGGGTCATGCATATAAGTTCTTTGGTTACTCCATTTCCTATACTGTACTTTACATCATCATAACTATTCTGTAACTACCTATTTATACTTCTTAATCCCTTCACTTCTTCAACCATTCCTCCATACCCCTATCCCATCAAGCAACTGTCAAAACACTTTCTGTATCCTTAATTCTGTCTCTGTTTTTCTTGTTTGCTTAGTTTGTTTTTTTTAGTTCAGTTGCTGATAGACATGTATTTATTGCCATTTTTTGTTCATAATCTCAATCTTATTTTCTTAAATAAGTATCTTTAACATTTCATATAATAATGGTTTGGTGATGATGAACCCCTTTAGTATTTTATTCTCTGGGAGGCTCTTTATCTTTCCTTTGATTCTAAATGATATCTTCACTGGGGAGAGCAATCAAGGTTGTAGGTCCCTATTTTTCATGACATTGAATATTTCTTGCCAATCCATCCTAGCCTGAAAAGTTTCTTTTGAGAAATCAGTTGACAGTCTTCTGAGAACTCCCCTGTAGGTAACTAACTGCTTTTTCTCTTGCTGCTTTTAAGATTCTCTCTTTACCTTCAACCTTTGGCATTTTAATTATGATGTGTCTTGGAATGGGGCTTCTTTGTGTCGATCTTGTTTGAGACTCTTTGAGCTTCCTGGACTTGTATGTCTATTCCGTTTGCCAAATCAGGAAAGTTTTCTTTCATTATTTTTTAAAATACATTTCCAATTTCTTGCTCTTTCTGTTCTCCTTCTGGGACCACTATGATGCAAATGTTGGAACACTTGAAGTTGTCCTAGAGGGTGTGTCCACTATCATCATTTTTTATTCTTTTTTTCTTCTTGTTGTTTTGATTGGTTGTTTTTTGCTTCCTTATGTTCCAAATCATTGATATGATTTTCAGCTTCATCCACTCCACTGTTGTTTTTCTTTAAATTGTTCTTTATTTCACTTAGTATATCCTTCATTTCTGACTGGATCTCTTTTATACTGTTGAGGTTCTCGCTATTCCTTGAGTATCTTTATAACCAGTGTTTTCAACTCTGCCTCTAATAGATTGCTTATCTCCATTTTTTTTAGTTCTTTTTCTGGAGTTTTGTTCTATTCTTTCATTTGGGCCATGTTTCTTTGTTTCCTATTTTGGCAGCCTCCCTGTGTTTGTTTCTATGTATTAGGTAGATCTACTATGACTCCCTGTCTTGATAGCATGGTCTAATGAAGTAGGTATCCTGTAGGGTACAGTGGCAAAGCCTCCCCTGTCACTCAATATGGGTACTTGAATGGCACCCTTTGTGTGGGCTGAGCATACCCTCCCTTATAGTTGAGTCTTGGTTGCTGCTAGCAGGTCAATGGAAGGGATTTAGCCAGGCCGGTCAGCTACAAGGACTGGCTGTGACCACTGACCACCACCTTCTGCCCTCTATGGAGAATCAGCTGTGCAGGGGCAGGGTAGTAGTACTTCCACATGGTCTGTAGTTGTCCACTGGGTGCAGAGGCTCTGGGGTTTCACAGGTGGTACAGGCCAAGGTGAGCCCCACCCTGGGTTCTGCCCAGGCCACACTGCATGAGCTATTAAGCAATCTGAGATGGCTGGTTCTTGTGCTGGGCTTGAAGATTCCCAGGCAAAGCTAATCTGCGAATCTAGGCTGGCTACTGCTAGTGCTAGGCCTGGGGTCACTTGGCAGGAGGTATGGGGGCTGGGGGTTACTGAGAGTAGCTGCTGCTTGTGTAATAGGAGTTAGGAAGCTGTTAAGCTTGAGCCAGGACCAACTACTCATATGGAAAAGCCACCATTAACATCTTGAGTGGGCCTATAATTGGGTGAGGCAGAGTTCAAGGTGATCTCCAGGGCCAGGCAAATAGTCCCCATAAGTTCCCATGGGGACACATGGATGAGGGGCCAGCCTATTCCACATCTCCACCTCTCTTACAAGCCTGGGTGGATGTGCTTTCTTTAATTCTGCAGTTGTCAGACTGCCATTCAGCTCAATTTCTGACAGTTCTGAGTAATAATTTTTCTATATTTAATTGTAATTTTGATGTGGTTGTGTGAGGAGGAGAGTCATGTTTATCTATGCCACCATCTTTACTAGAAGTTGACTAACTTTCTTGATGTTTTTAGGCCTCAGGTCCTTTTGTAAAATAATGGTGACATTGCCTATCTTATATATTGGGGGTGAGGATTAAATGAGAGCACATATAGTATGTTTCACACAGTGTCAGATATATCACAATTACTGACAAATATTAGTTTAAAAGAATGCAAGGGAACATGCAGTATATTTTAGAATCTTCTCCAAAAGAAAAAGAGGGAAACCTTTTTTTAAAAAATAAGAGCCAGTTATTTTGAATGATTCAATGATTTGTGCCTTATGATCCAATAGCAAAAACTGTATGTTTGTATGTATGTATGTGTATGTATATGTATACACACACACACTTTTTTTTACGTATACACACATAGAGAGAGCTATTTAAAATGCTAAACTTCCTTTAATTAATTTAAGATCCTGAAGTATACTTATAGCCCTAATACTTGGTTCTCTTTAGAATCGAGAAACTGTCACCCAAGTGTGGGACGTGAGTCAGTACTGTACTTCTATATTCTCTCCATACTCTTGCTCTAAAAAGATTTACCTATATTTGTACTTATATACAGATATGCTGATGTTAGTATAGATATAGAGATAGAGGTCAAGCTAATGATAGAGGCAGAGATGTCCATGCTTTATACATGGGGTGGGGCAAAAGTAAATTTACACTTGTTCATATGAAAAATAATAATTAATAAAAATAATACAAAAATAAACTCTGTGTTTCACATACTCACAAGTATAAACCTACTTTTGCCCTATCCTTTATTATACCTATACCTATTTACTACAGACTTCTTCATCATTTACTAGTTTAAAAGAAACACAACCAAACAAGAAAAAAAAATCTACTAGAGTCAAAAGTATGATGCAAAATGTAATTCTGTTTAGTATATAATAATTAAGTTGCAACCCACCTTCACCCTCAGAAGTTGTCACTTTATAAGTGATGAATGCCAAAAAGTTAAAAGTCATGAAGAAAAGACAAAAAGTTGAATCTGGAACATTCTCCTTTGTGTGGCATTTAGGGAGTCAGCTTGTGTGGTCTTCACATCTGGATTTGTATGAGAGCTATTACAAGCATCTGAGAGGTCAGCTGTGGCAGGTGGAACCAACAGCTGGCATGAAGACTGAAGATGTGGATTGTAACCTTATTTCCACCATTCACTGGCTAAGCCTCTTAAAACCACAGAGCTTCGGTTTGCTCACCTTAATACACCATTTAAATAGAATAAAAGAAAAAAAAAACACATGACCATCTCAATAGACACAGAAAAAACATTAGACAAAATCTCATTCCCTCTCATGATGTAAGCACTCAACAAACCAGGAAGCAAAGAAATTTCCTCAATCTGATAAAGGACATCAATGAAAAACTCACATCTAGCATTATACTTAATGATAAAAATTTAAAACACCACCCCTCCAGATCATGAACATGATGTCTACTTTCAACATTTCAATTTAACATTGTACTAGGGGTTATAACCAAAACAAATTAGGCAAGAAAATGAAATTGAAAGCATCCAGACTGGAAATGAAGCAGTAAATGCATCTCTATTTGCAGATGACATTACTTTGCATGTGAAAAATCCTAAGTAACACACACACACACAAATGTTAGAGCTAATAAATAGGTTCACCAAGTTTGCAGGTTAGAGGTCAATATACAAAAATTAGCTGTATCTCTATATACTGGTATAACTTATCAAAAAATAAAATTAATAAAACAATTACATCTCTAATAGCCTCAAAATAATACCTAGAAATAAATTTAACCAATGGAGTGAAGTATTTGTATGTTAAATACTGCATCTTTTTTTACAGAAATTGTCAAGCTGATCCTAACATTTATAAGGCAATGCAGGAGGTCCAGAATAGCCAAAATAATCTTGAGAAAGAAGAACAAAGTTGGAGAATTCTCATTTTACACTTCAAAACTTAATGTCAAAGCAATAATAATCAAGACAGTGTGGTACTGGCATAAGAGTGGACATTTAAATCAGTGAAATATAATAGAGAGTCTGGATATAATCCTTTACATCTATAGTTAATAGATTTTAATAAAGGAGCCAAGACAATTCAACAGGGAAAGTATAGTCTTTTCAAAAATAGTGCTCACCCAACTAGATGCCCACATGCAAAAGAATGAATTTGGACCTCCTACCTCACACTATATTCAAAAATTAATTCAAAATGGATCAAAGACCTAAATGTAAGAGATAAAACTTTTAGAAGAGAGTATAACAGAAAAGCTTTATGATGTTGGATTAGGTGGTGGTTTCTTAAAGCACAAAAAAAAAATAGATATATCAGATGTTACAAAAAATATATCAGACATTTAAAAAACAGTGCAACAAAGGATACTGCTGAGAAAGTGACAAGTGGAAAAAATTGTTACAAATCTGAATGAGTCTAACATCCAGAATATATAAACTCCCATACGACTCAAAAATGAAAAGATAAATAACCCAATTTAAAAATGGGCATAGGATTTTTTCATTTTTATTGTATTTTTTCCATTACCACTTATCCCCATACCCTCTTCCACCTCCACCCACTTCCCCTGCCCCTTGCAATTACCACATTGTTGTCTGTGTTCGTGAGTTCTTTTTCTTTTTTTGCTTGATCTTTTTTATACCCCCAAACCTCTCTTAGAGCTGTCAGCCTGCTCTCTATATTTGTGTCTGTCTCTATTTTGCTTGTTAGTTGTTTGTGCACTAAATCAAAGGATTTGAATAGACATTTCTTCTAAGATGTAACAAAGGGCTAATAAGCCTATGAAAAGATGCTAAAGATCACTAAGTGATAGAGATATGGAAGTCAAATCCACAATGACATACCACTTCACACTCACTTGGATGTGAGTAGTAGTAGTCGTACTACTGCTGTTACTAATAATAACAATGGCAACAACAAAATAGAAACTAACGAGTACTGTTGAAAAGAGGTGGAGAAATTCATATATCACTGATGAGAATATAAATTAGTATGGCTGTTTTGGACAAAAATTTAAATGCAAAGTTACCATTCTTAATATATACCCAAGAGAATTGAAAACATATTTTCGCACAAAAACTACTCACTCATGAATATTCATAGCAGCATTATTCCCAATAGCCAAAAAGTGGAAATAACCCAAATGTCCATCAACTGTCGGATAGACAAACAAAATGTGTCATATTCAAACACCAGAATATATCCAAAGAAATGAAGCACTGATCTATGCTACAACATGAATGAACTTTGAAAACATTGGGATAAGTGAAAGAAGCCAGACAAAAAAGGCCATAGTTTATGGTTCCATTGACATGAATGTCCAGAACAGATATTTAATCTATAGTGACAGAAAGTAGATGAACGGTTACCACAGGCTAGGAGGAAGGGGGGAGATGGCTAACAGGTACAGGCTTCTTTTAGGGGCGATGAAAATGTTGAGGAATTAGACAGTAATGATGGTTGCATGGCCTTGTGCATAATCTAACCACTGAGATGTAAATTTTCAGATGGTTAGTTTTATAATAAGTGAATTATATCTTAACAAATAATTTAAATAAACAAAACAAAAATAATAAAAGCTAAACTTGTCTTCCATTTACTAAAGCTGCATAAAAAGAATTCACCCAAATGTGGTAGCAGAAAATATGCGTTTAATACGGCCACAGAACTCGAATAGGCTACAGCAAGATGGCTTTTCTCTTCTCTGTGACATCTGGGACCTCAGCTGGATTGCTGCAAGGGGATAAAAATCATCTGTAGACACCCTCACTCATACGTCTAGTAGAGGATGTTTGGCTATGGGCTGAGACCTTTGCTGGAAGTGTTAACTAGAACACTGTCTTAAGGCCTGGGTTTTCTCACAGCATGATGGCTAGGCTCCAAGGACAAGTGTCTCAATAGAGAAGGAAGAGAGGGCCAGGTGGAAGCTGTTCACCTTTTATGACCTACCCTCTCAGAAGTCACTCAGTCATGTTTAGCACTGCAATCCCTTAAAAGCGAGTCACTAAGGCTAGCCCATGCTCAGTTCTGGGAATAAAGAACTCACTCCCCTTTGGAAGGATGTCAATATCATGTTTTAAGAAAAACATATGGATAGAATGTATTGGGACATAAAATCTGCAATACTCTTTAATAAAAACATCCTTGTGGGAAAAAAAGGATAATCTACCCAATGTAAACTTTGCAAAATACAAACCCAGAGACTTAAGTGAAACAATATTAAACAATTTCCCCAACAACAGGACAATAAATGAACAGGCATTTAAAAGGCATAGGCATTTATTCTGAGCACTTTTCTATGATTTTCATATTCAATCACTCACTCATTCAGTTATTCATCCACTGGACAGAAGTTTATCGTAGTCAAGTGTCCTTATAGGCTCTGGGGTGCATGGGTGAGCGAGAAAAGACACAGGGTACCTAGCCTTAGCCGGAAAGAATAGTTACAATGGAATCACACGAATGTGACGAAAGCAGAACTGCAGTGGTGCAGAGCACGGCTTAGTGTCTGCTCAGACTACCCAGATGTGTCAACAGCGTAGTGGGACTAGTGGTTTGGGGGCATTAAAGATAAACCACTTGACCAGAAGGAACACATTAGTTACTGAAAAGAAATCCCTCCATAAACGAGAGAAGACAGATACCAGAGAAAGACTTAGGCATTTTAAGTAATTAACTAGAGAGTAAAACAGTATAGCTCTGTGTCAGAATTTACATCCCCTTCTCTGTTCAACCCACCTTCCCAGGCTCTAGCCCCCAGTGGAACCACCTGTGGGGACAGAATGAAGAATTTCAGTGATTATGCAACAAGCTCCACCAACGTTTAAAATCCTGACTAAGGACATTGAACATAGTGTTTTTCTAATAACCCACACAATCATTTTAATTTTTTCACATCACTATGCCTGTGTACACAGAGTTAATATTTTTATTAAATTTGTCACCTCTCACTGTGCTTAATCAAAGTACAGAAAACACAATTTAACTTTAATCATTTCTAGAAACTTCCATAGTCTACAGTCACACTGATGCTAGGTTGACATTTTCTATAGAACATTTTGAATATAACTGGGTTTTTTCTTTCAAGCCTTAATTATTAGAGAAAACAGAAACTGAAAGTAGTGACAGTGTAATTACAGCTTTATGTGGCTAAAAGTCAGTCAATTTCTCATGTCACATAAAGGAGACAGGACACTAATCAACCCACCCTGAGAACAGAACCAGCAGCTCTAAGTTTTCCAGCCCAAGATCATTTGTACCAAAATAAGGAGTTTGCAGGCTGGTGGAATGCGAGCTGGGAAGTAATGGGTCCTGCCATGCTGAACATAAGGACATAAAACAACTGCACCAAGCAGGCAGTTTAGTTTGATTTTGAAGATACAGAATTATATGTAAGTTTCAGTGTAGCTAAAATTCTTTTGGGTAAACTAATATTTTCTTTACAAAAATGAGACAAATCATTTAGGAAAGATCTTTCTGAAAACTCACCCTCTTAAAAAATTAAGTGTAAATGTATTCCTACTGTCTAGAATACAGTCCCACGCAGTCCTTCCTGCATTCTCCCTGCACCCTGCCTCTCTCCAGCCTCACGTGAGCTCTCATCATTGGATATTGTCATTCCTTCTATTTCTAGTTCATTTCCAACATGAGACTGGAAGCTTCATGAGGGCAAGAACTGGGTCCTAATGTCCTTATATACTGGTATCTGGCATTTAGTGGACATCTCAAGAATGCTTTGAAAGGTGGAAGGGACTGATTTTGAAGATTGAAGCAAAATTGGCAAAGACGGCAAATAGACACCAAATTACATTTTTAAATTTTCACTTTGATTTGTTTAGATTTTGTACTCTGACTTTAATAGGACCTAGAAAGAGTGTCTCATTTTCTCTCACATATTTTTTTCCTTGAACAAAATCTGAAAGTAACATCTGATTTACAAAGACTGGGTGACACATTTAGCTTTGCTGCTGTTTGTTGATGCTTCTGGAAGTAAGTGCAGGATAACATTTTGAGACTTTTCTTTCAGATTCTTGTCATTTCTGCCTTTCCTCAGGATTTTTCATACAGGGAGTTTAAGGTAATTAAGAAGTGTGAGGCACAGCCCTGGCTGGCATAGCTCAGTGGATTGAGCTCGGGCTGTGAACAAAAGAGTCGCCAGTTCGATTCCTAGTCAGGGCACATGCCTGGGTTGTGGGCCAGGTCCCCAGTGGGGGCCATGTGAGAGGCAACCACACATTGATGTTTTCCTCCCTGTCTTTCTCCCTCCCTTTCCCTGTCTCTAAATAAATAAAATCTTTTTATAAAAAAGAAGTGTGAGGCACAAAAATGTCCATATGTTTTAATATACTCTTTCTCAGAATCCCAGTTAACATGCTTAATTCTATCATCTGTGTTAGTCAACATAAAAAAGTTATCTTGAAAAAGAAATGGTTTCTTATGAGCTTATTATTGTTTTAACACAAAGAACTCAATAGTGTTACTGTGAAAGCAGAGAGACTTTACCATCTAGGGGATGTCCTTGCAACTGAATTCACAGTAGTTAAAAAAAAGTACCCACTACTCGGACCCAGACTTTGGTCCTAGAAACTGTATGATTCCTTTGTTGATTTCTACTTGTTACAAAAAAAAATTCTCAAAAATGGAGGTGCAGGTAAACATGGCTCACCTCTTCACACAACCTCAGCAAAATTATAGCTAAACTACAGAACAACCATCACTCAGAGCTGTCAGAAAATTGAGCTGCATGGAAGTCAAACAACTAAGGAATCAAAGAAATCACACTCACTGAAATGAATAGGAGGTGAGGAGGGGTGGAAACAAGGAGATGCAGAACAGGCTGGTTGCAAGCCCGTGTGTGGTGGACATAAACAGAGGGATATCTTGGGAGTGAGGGATTCCAGCTCCACACCAAACCACCCAGCCCAGGGTTCCAGCACCAGGAAGATGACCTATAGCTTCTGTCTATAAAACCAGTGGGGGTTGAGTTGTCAGAAGAAACTGCTAAATAGTAAGGCATCTCCTCTTGAGGTCCCTGCACACGGACTTAGGACTTACACAGATCCACTTCCCCTCAGCTCCAGCACCAGCGCAGCACCTTGAAAGGCACAAGTGGCATATGAGGAGGAACTAAAGTGTCTGGCAACAGAGAGATAGCTGGCAGACAGTGTCATCCTGGACAGAACTGCAGAAACTGCCCATTGTTACTCTTCTGAGCCCTCTCCCACATAGAGCCACTGTGTGGGTCTCCATCAACCTGGCTCACAGTTAACCCCACCCTGACCACTACCTAAAGCTCCACCCCATCCAACTCATGGATCCATCCAACTTTTAATAGAGGTTTTTCCACATATGTATGTCTGGGCTAGGTTCAGGCTCAGACCTTCCGAAATCTGCTTAAATAAGCAATGGCTGGGCCTAGCCCCCATAATTCTCCTGAATGTCCCCAGGTCCAGCACTAGCAGCAGCCCTCTACATTTTGCTTTATAGTTTACGCCAAGATGCCACAGACAGAACACAGGTGATAGCTGACCTTGGCCTGCACCCCCTAGGAAAACTCAGAGCCTGAGCACCTAGCAGATAGTTACAGACCACGCCAGACCACCACCCCCCAACCACCTCCACAAGCCATGGAGGGAAGTGGTTGCTAGTTAGTGGTAATAACCAAGCCTACCAGCTGTCTGGCCTGGATAAATCCCTCCCATTAACCAGCTGACAGCAATCAAGTCTCAACTACAAGAGGAGAGAGTACTTAGTGCACACAGAAGGTGTACCTCGCATACTCAGTTTGGGGGATAGGGGAGGTTGTGCCACTGGACCCTACAGGACACCTTCTTTGTTAGGCCACACTACCAAGACACGGAGTCAGTGCAGTTCTACCTAAAACACAGAAACAAACACAGGGAGGCTTCCAAAATGAGGAGACAAAGAAATATGGCCCAAATGAAAGAACAACAAAACTCCAGAAAAAGATCTAAACAAAATGGTGGTAAGCAATCTATCAGATGCAGGATTCAAAACACTGGCTATAAGGATGCTCAAGGAATTCAGTGGGTACTTCAACAGCATAAAAGTGATCCAATCAAAAATGAAGGAGATACTAATATAAACAAAGAACAATTTACATGGGATGAAGCCAAGAATAAAATCAATGATTTGGAACATAAGAAAGAAAAGACGTCCAGTCAATACAACGAGAAGAAAAAGAATTCAAAAAATGAAGATAGTGTAAGGAGCCTTGGGGACAACTTCAAGCACTCCAACATTCACATCATAGAGGTGGCAGAAGGAGAAGAGAAAGAACAAATAATTGGAAACCTATTTAAAGAAACAATGAAAGAAAACTTTCCTAATTTAGTGAAGGAAATTAACATACAAGTCCAGGAAGCACAGAGTCCCAAACAGGATGGATGCAAAGTGGACCACACCAAGACACATCATAATTAAAATGCCAATGGTTGAAAATAAAGAGAAGATCTTAAAAGTAGCAAGAGTAAAGCAGTTAGTAACCTACAGGGGGTTTCCCATAAGACTGTCAGCTGATTTCTCAAAAGAAACTTTGCAGGCTAGGAATTGGCAGGAAATATTCCAAGTCATGAAGAGGAGGGACCTACAGCCCTGATGCTCTACCCAGCAAGGCTATCATTTAGAATTGAAGAGCAGATAAAGAGCTCCCCAGACAAGAAAAAACTAAAGGAGTTTATATCATCAAGCCATTCTTATATGAAATGTTAAAGGTACTTACTTAAGAAAAAGAAGATAAAAAATATGAACATTGAAATGTCAATACATAATTATTGACAATTGAATCTAAAAAACAAACTAAGCAAACAAGGAGAACAGAAACAAAATAGATGTGGAGAACATTTGGATGGTGGTCAGTGGGGAGGGGCTTTGGGGATTACGGAAAAAGACGAAGGTATTAAGAAATACAAATTGGTAGTTACAGAATAGGCAGGGGGATGTTAAGAGCAAGTATAGGCAGTGCAGTTGCCAAAGAAATTATACACATGACCCATGGACATGAACAAAAGAGTGGGGATCACCGGAGGAAGGGAATGTGCTGGGCCGAGGGGGCCAAGTGGAAAAATTGGGACAACTGTAACAGCATAATCAATAAAATAAAATAAAATAAAATAAATACTCTCAACCCAAATGTTAAGGAATGACTTCCAAACAGAATTTTTTCACACTGAAATAAAAGTTTACATAATTATATTTCTTCACCTGGTAGCAACCTACTATGATATACCTTGACAGAAATCTGTAAATAAGGCTGTTCTTATTTTTCTAATGGGAAATGTGGATAAATGATCTGAACTTATATTTGTAGATGAAACCAAATTGAAACCTCCTCCATATTTCAGGGAGGAAAGACATCCTCAGATCAATTCATAAGGGTGAGTGAAACCTTTTATACTGTTAAGGACTTGAAGCCAACAGGGATATTTGAGCTGATTCTTGAAGGTCAGCTCAAACCTAGAAAAGAACATGTCAGTTCTGGTCATGAGTTTGCTGGTTTCAAAGGAGCATTGCAAAACCTACCTGCCTGACAGACCTCTCCCTCATGTAGAAAAGCCATTCTAATATGAAGAGATTCCTTAGAAGATGCTATTAATGATTTTATTGTATAGAGTACATCACATGTTATTGATAAAAGTTATTTTACTATTGCTAGTTCCTAAGGTAGCTTCCACAAAAGCTGGACTTTAATTTTAAAAGCTATATAACTATGAAAAACTATATTAATATCTATAAACTATTTTTTCTAGAAGAATCTATGCTAGCCAGTAAATAGGAAATTACAGAAGTTTCAAATTTTTCATCCACAATTTGTTTATGAACAACCTATGGAAAGACTCCATATAAAATTTCTCAAACATAGTATCATAACATATGGCTTTTGAAAATAATAAGCCATTGCTAAACCGAATGTGAATGCTGTTATTCGTTCTGTTACACTGGCTCCTCTACATTTGACGGCAGATCTTCTTAGGGGGATCTGACACATAGTACTTTCTAAATCATGTTATTCTGTGAGTTGGGATATAAAATAAAATTCAGCTCAAATATTTGATATGACTTTTATGGGAATATATTTTATATTACAAAGAAAAGCAAAACATTTACCACTTACCACAAAACATAACAGTCATCAAGACTCATACACTTAAGAACATGTCCAGGGAAGCCCTGTTCGATTCTTCGGAATGGAGGCCTAAGATTAGAGCACGTTATTAATAATAGGGAAAGACAGAAGAAATCCAGTAAGCACAATGTTTTATTTTTGTTTGTTTGTTTTTTTTACTTTCACAATGTTACTTAATTTTTCTCTCTCCAACAATGGTCTAAACTTACTAAGGGAAAAGATTATGTTTTATATAGCTCAAGGCCATATAATAAGAACCACAATAAGTGCACAATAATTTGTGATTGATTGTCATGTATGACAGGTTGGAAGCATGGGATTCAAGTTAAGTGACATCCCATTTAGTAGGATCTTATAACTAAGACCAATGAGTACTAATCTTACAACCTATAGATTTGCAGAAAACTCTTCATAAGTTACATTAGGTAAATGTGATGGTCTAATTCACAATGGATAAGTAGCTAGGGTCTTATTAAGGACTCTTATTTTGTGTTGTCATAGAACTTTTAAATTTTGTTTCATTTATTTTTATGCATAAAAAATAAGAACAGATTTGCAAAGCCAATGTGCAAGTGAACATTGAGTATAGCAGATTATGCTCTTTCGATGGCTAAGTCCCATTTTTCTGAATAGTTGGTTCTTAATGATCCAGACTCTGCAAACAGTAGCCATACAGTCATGACCACTATCAGGAGGACTATGCTAATTATAGCAATCCCCCTTACACGAGGTTTCACTGTCTGTGGTTTCAGTTACCCGCAGTCAACCATGTTCCCAAAATATGACATGGAAAATTGCAGAAATAAAACAATTCATAGACTTAGATTGCACACAGTTCTGAGTAGCATAATGAAACACTGTGCCATCCCACTCTCTCTCCCCAGGGATGTGAATCGTCCCTTTGCCCAGCATGTCCACACTGTATGCACAACCAGTTGGTCAGTCACTCAGTAGCCATTTCAGGTATCAGCTCAATGGTCATGGTATGGCAGGGCTTATGTTCAAGTCATCCTTAATTTACTCACTAATGGCTCCAAAGCCATTCTCATAACTTTTGTTACACTATGCTGTTATAATTATTCTATTTTCTTAGCATTTTTAATCTCCTACTATGTTTAACTTATAAATTAAATGTTATCCTAGGTATGTATATGTGTGTATATAGGGTTCAGCACTATCCAGTCTCAGGCATCGACTGGGGGGGTCTTGAAACATATCCTCTGTGGATAATGGGGCACTACTGTATGACCAAGCATAGACAAATATTGTATTTATTTACAAACATCCAGGAAAAGAAACATTCTGGATGGAGAAGTTATTCAATTACCAATTTAAATTTTAAGGATGTAAAAAAATCTCTCAGGGCACAAACATATGAAGGGGCTTTTATAAATGTAAAAGTTCTATTTCTCAGACATCATCATAGATAGAGTGTGATGTGATTATAGTGTTTCCCAGCCTGATAAATAAGCATGACAAATGGAATCACTTGTCTCCATTAATGTGATCACTTATTGATCAGTTTTGAGAGGACACTTGACCTCCACTAAGCTCAAAGAAATTATTCTACACCGTTAACATTTTGTAGATAAGAAAACTAAAGTACAGATACTCCCAAATAAATGGTCTGAAATCACATACAGAGAAAGGCAGTCTTTCCAGAGCTGGGAACTTATGGGTCCTAAATCAAATTTTGAATTATTACTAATTTCTGTTCCAGCCAGCTTCCTGTTTTCTTGTTACCATTCTTTATTTTAGATTGGGTTGAAATACTTCTCATGTTGCTTTCAGTGATTTATTTTCTATTACAATTAGATATAGTGATTAAAATGTTACAAATTTGTATTTTCCGTGCACATGGATAACATCTAGACAGACCCCCCCTTCCCACACTCTATACTTTAAATAAATGGAACAGAATGGTCGGTCACAAAGAATTACCTCCCCTCCACGCCCGCTAAAGCTGAGTTGACCAAAAATGACCGTAATATCCCAGGAAGGAAAAACTACTGCAGGGTCAGTCTCACCCCCCCACCCCAGCCTCTTTTCCCAATAAGCTAATGGGCATTTAGCAACATAACAAAAGTCTTATTGGAAAGCTACAGTTCAGTGTTATCAGTGTTATCACATATATTTCAAGACAGAAAACAGAACAATAATGTCCTGCCAAGCAAAAGCCATAAATTGTAAATACACTTCCAATTCTTCCCTTCTTTCGAAAGGTCTGTAAATGCCATGTGTCGGGATGTCAAGAAACAGAAATCCAGGAAACATAAAAGTCACCCGACTCTTCTATTTTAGAAAGGCTTTGTCCAATATAATAAAGAAAACTGTATCTTAAAGAAGTGAATATAAATTAAAGCTTTTAAAAATCGTAATACTTTTAGTTTTAAGCATATTGATTTATTTTGACTTTATATTAGTTTCAGGTGTAGAGCACAGGGTTAGACAATTACACAATTTACAGAGTGATCCCCCTGATAATTCAAGAACCCACTTGGCACTGTGCATAGTTATTACATTATTATTCACTGTATTCCCTGTGCTATACTTTACATCCCCGGGACTATTTTGTAACTTCTTGGTCCGTTCACCTTTTTACATTTGGAAACTATATCTTAAAACTGTGGTCTTAGGGCCCACAGGCTTCCAGATAATGTAATTGTATAGAATAAAGAGTGATGCAATTTAGAGCAAATTGTGACACCACTGTACATGTGCATATATTGTTCTGTAACTGAGCAAATGAATCAGTCTGTAATGGTGAGGAGTGGAGTAAAGCTGCCTGAAAATTGCACACTATAAATATTTATTGTGTGTAAGAAAAACTGCTTTGCACTACTTAGTTTTATTTACCACACATATGCGATGCAATGACAGAGAGCTGCTTAGTTTAAATCTTGAATTACATTCGGAGTTGGATTTTTTCAAGTATAGATAAAGAAAACTAAGACTCATTTTTGAACTTGATTTAATCTATGACCATTTAAAAGTTTTTTTCCTAACTACACAAGTACAACTGGAAAGTAACTTGTCATATATATAGAAACAAAACCTGCAAAACTTGCTATTATCTTTGCTAATGGGAGGCACAAATCCGAGACAAAGGAATACATACGCAACAAGAGACAGATGGTAGAAGAATGGTAATGAATATGTGTTTGTGGCAGTCCCCCTCTTGCTGTCCATTTCTCCAATGAATGTATTAATGATTCCCAAATGCCTTCCTGGCCACTGCTACCTCTCCAGTTTATGCCTGCCTCCTTAATTAAGCTGTGAGGTCCAGGCACATGATCGGTGTTCAGTAAGTATTTATTGTGTGAATGAAAAATAATCAGTAGAAATAAGAAATACAGGTGCTCTTAAATAAATATCTGTTAAAATAAAATAAAATTTTGAATCTAGAGAAACAATGATCCTGGATACTCCACAAAATAAACTTTTCCATGACCAAACTGCAGATCAAACATTTAATTATATGAAGAGTCACAGAAAGCAACCAAAGTGAAGTAGAAATTGATAGAATTTGTCGAATTTAGTATGATTGACGTAGACCCATAAAATAAATATTATATTTTCCCATAGTTCTTTGGGCAAAGCATTATAGCAACCTTGAACTTTGTTTAATGTAGTATGTACAAGTTATCCTTATTTAAAAAAAAAAATTTGACATAATAAACTTGAACATGAATATACTAGAAAATAATTTATTTTTTATAAAATAAACTTTATTAGATGAATCTTTAAAGTGCTAGGAGCTCTATGTTGATAAACAATGGGAAAGACCACTTATTACCCTGTTATCACTATTGGAACTTGGAGCTCTGGCAGATTAAGCACGACAGCTAAATATGACTCAAGGATAAGCGACTTTCAACTCTCCAATAGTTGGCCTTACTCTGTTACTATCACTTGCATTGCATCCCTAAAAGGCTCATCACAACAAGACACTTTGGTTACGAAGGCAGACCTCTGGATATCTCATTTTCCAATGGGTCCCCTTTTGTAGTGCAATGGAAATGTTCTTGTTAACATTCCTTTTAAAATTCCCAAGTTGTCCTCATGTAAAGTAGCAACTACTTTCCCCAAGTTTAACCAAGTGCCTGCCCCAAGATTTTCTAAGATCTGGCTCCTACGTAACTATCCAGGTACATTTCAAGCATCTTCAACCCCATTCCCACCTCAGTTTTCCTTCCAGCCATAGCAATCCAGTTGCAATTGCACTGACATCCCCTACTCTCTTTCTCACCTCTAAGCATATGCACATGTTATTCATCCTGTTTAAAATTCCCCTTTTTCACTCATTGACTCCTTCAATCCGTTAAAACCACTTACTTTTCAAATATGAGATAGACTTGTTCTTCTGTCCCATTGAATATTCTGTGTCCAGCAAGACTGGATGTAGAACCTCTCAAGTCTTATATACGCTGTATAACAATTGTCATCTTATCTGTCTGTATTTTCCCACTAGACTGGGAGTGTGGAATGTCTTACTTATTCTCAGCTATCCCCAATGCCTGGCATCTTGCCTCATACATATGGTAGATACTAAATAAATACATGCTGATGAGTGGAAAATGAATACAACAAAAGATAAATAACATATTACATCATATTTTTAAAATATATTTATGGACAGTTTTTTTGTAGTTAGAACATTTATTTTCCATTCCATTGGCAACTCTTAAATATATAATGCTGTATTATTAGTTATAATAATTATACTCTACATTAGATCCCTAGAACTTCCCCACCTTTTAACTGAAAGTTTGCATCCTTTCACTAACATCTCCCCATCAATCAATTTTAATAACTTTTTAAAAACTGCTGTTAATTAAAGGAGTCATAAAGATAATACTCCAGAATATATATATCATAAAACTCCAGAATATATACAGAATATTATCCAGAATATTATCCAGAATATATCCAGAATATTATCCAGAATAATACTCCAGAATATATATATTATAAAACTCCAGAATATATATCCAAACACTTAAAATAACAACAAAGGACTAGATCTGGGATATATAAAGTGCTCCCAAAACCAATAAGAAAAGGTAGCCCAAAAGAAAAATAAGTAAAAGGTCTGCATTTGCATTTTACAAAATGAGAAATCCAAATGCCCAAAATGAATAGAAACATGTGCTAAACCTCAATAGTAATCAGGGAATGAGCATAAAACCATAATAGAGCTTATCTAGCTATTGATTACTATGCATTTTGTTAAATTTTCAAGGTATGCTGGTGCTCAAGGTGATAGTGCTTGCAAAGTGGTAAACAAAGGATGAGCTACAATGAGAAGATGATTTATGCAAGAGTGAATAAAGTTATTTTCAATTCAAAAAAAGAAATTAACCCTGTTTTCGGGCACCTCTATGAATTCCAAATTTTCTCCTCAGCCGCACAACTTCTAATAAACTTTGAGAACAAAAAAAGAAACTACAAGCTAGCGCTTGTGTTTGCCGGAGTTATTTCTACTCTGTGTGGTAACTTTCAACAAATCACTATGGAAAAGGGCTGAACTCTCGGTCTTTACCTTGAGTTCAAACACATGTCATTTTAAATGATAACACATGAGCTTTAGTAACAGCGATATGATTTCATTCACATGTGGAATCTAATGAACAAACTGAACTAACAAGCAAAACAGAGACAGACTCCAGCGTGGCTGGAGAGCAGATGACAGCTCTGCGGGATGGAGTGGCAGTAAGGGGTGGAGGGATTGAGCAAAACAGAAAACTCACGGACACAGACAACGATGCGATGATTGTGGATGGAGGTGCAGGTAAAGAGGTATAAGGGGGATAAATGGTAATGGAAAAAATATAACAAAAAACTATTAAAAAGATATAAATTTATCTATTTAAAAGGAATAGAGAAACAAAATAGAGGTACAGACAATTAAAATTACATATAGGTGGAGCTAGGCCTCAAAGTCTTCTGACCCTGATCTACCGCCAATCATTTTGCATTTTATATATACCTATGGGGAGATAGATATTCATATACCTATGAATTAAGTTTTATATTTCCTAAAATTAAGACTTCTCTGCTTTGCCATAAAATCCCCCCAAAATTTCAGTCTCTTATTCTACACACCAAATATTTGCCATGAGACTGTAGAGATTTATAAAAGTAATCTTTAAATTCACAAATAAAGAAAAGAAATTTGGAAAACTATGGTTGGGGCATTCATATGGATAAGTCAATAAGGAAGCATTCAAAGAAAAATTGACTTTCTGTTTAATTTCATCAATCAAGCCACTCAGGATTATCGAACCATTTTTTTTTTCCCCGCAAACTCTCAATTCTAGAACAAGACAAAAACTTTAAAGTCTCAAATTCAAGAAAATGTTCTTAATCATCAGGCACACATACTATGTGTAAATGACAGTCACAAAGTCTTTCAGAAAGAAACAGTTGAAGGAAAACTAGTTTCTATCATCCTTTAAAAAATGCCCCTGAGATCCAAAAGACTCACAGATGTCCAGAGAGCTGGCAGTCTCCTTTACACTCGGTCCCTGTGCTAGTGGGCTGGCTGACTTCTGGTAAAAACGGACGGGCGGATGTGGTAAACCAACCAGCAGAGCTCTTTGTGAAGGAAATTAATGGTATGAAAACACAGCAATTAACATTAAGTCTCTAGTAATTAAGCATAAATAGACCAGACTGTTCAATTTATTTTGATTTCAGGGAAGAACAACATTTCTGCTGTTGAAAAATAAAATGTTTGGCTAGTACCTTGAAAAAGAAGTGTTTGACCGAAGTGTCTGAGTCCATGACATCCTGTAGACAGTCTCTCTATACAAGAGGGTGACACAGCCGCCGACTACAGAGCCGTGTGCAGGAGGCTGCAGCGGGCTGAACTCTGCTGCCTAGTTGCAGTGCAATGTATGAAACGTGTTCGTCTTGGAAATATTTACCTGCAAAATAAAAATTCCCTTCCTGTTTTATTTTGAAATATGTTTTTCAGCTGTTGGAATACCATACCAGCCAATGTTTGCCTACCCAGCTGGTTTTATAAAGCAAGTATTATCCAGATGCTGCTTGAATGTTCTAAGCCCTTCACAAAGTACTGGACATAAAAGACAAGCTTTTTCTGTACTACAAATGTCATGTCTTTATTTCCCCCTGTGACACCGATGTTAAGTATTTTAACATTCATATACATTACCAAAGAGATTGCTATTACAATACATTCTCAAGTTATTGTATGTTCTCACAAACTTAAGTGCAAAGGTGAAAAATTATCCCAAGTAATGTGGAAACCTAACAATTGTATTACAACACAAGAGCCTCCCTGCTGGGGTGATCACTTTGTAGGGTACATAAATAAATATCTAATCACTGTGTTGTACACCTGAAGCTGATATAGTATTGTATATCAACTGTAATTGAAAAACAAATTTTAAAAAAGAACCTCCCACATTTCAATAGAGATCTCCTTTGCCTGAAAAATTATCTGGTTTCAGCCAATTGTGATCTTATATTTTTCTCAAGCTTCTGGTATATCTACCTAAATGTTATTTCATTTCCACTTGTCAAGTCTGTGGCTATGTCCTTTGCAAAGTTAACTATATCCCTATTTTTTCCCCAGTCCTACCATTACTCCTATTAGAAGCTTTATTATCTGCTAAAACATTTTTAAATGTTCCTGTTTTAAAATTGTTATCCAACCTATAGTCTCCCTCCATCCTACAAGTCTTCCTCTTAAAAACCTTCAACGTCCCCCTGCCAAATAGATAGAATATACCTCCCTAAATTATTGCTAATTGATATATACTAATTATTGCTAATTGATTATAAAGGATATATGCATATTTTATTTCCTTACTTTTTTTGCTTCTCTTCTTTCTCCCCACACAGAACACTTTCTAGTCTTCTGCTCATTTTCCCTTACTCGGTTTAGCCTTTACAGGACTTCCTGTGACCTATTATTTCTCTGATCTCAGAGTCTGAACGCTTTCCATATTCTTCTTCTCTTTAATAGAGAATTTATAAATTTTATGGGTACTTTAAATAAAACAATAAATAAACAAACATCAATAAATAAATTAAGACCTGGGACTGATTCCAAGTTGTAAATGGCCAAATTGTTGTGGTTCTGGAATTCTCAAAGGAAATATATTGAGAACAGCAAGTATTGATTCAGAGTAAATTTCCCTGCTGAAAATATGCAGGAAGTGAAAGTGATGTGAATGTGTGTGAAGGGACATTTGTACTGCACTTGATGAATGGATAGGTTTAGTTGGCCATTATCAAGCCATCATGGGAACTATAAAGCTTACCTTTTCCCTTTTTTACAATCTGCTAATTCTTAGAAAACATGAAATGCTTTCCCACGCTCCATTTCAATGTCTTCAATATTCCTGCTTTAGAAAAATTATTAAATTGAACAATTTCTGCTCCTAAAATGTTTTCTAAATCTTGGCTTTATGATCCCAGGTTTTTTGCTTAGAAATCTCAAGAAGTCACCCCATCATATTTTCAGTAAATTCTTATAATAACATTAATTTGAATTCACCTTAGTTATACAGCAAATATATGCCATGTATTTCTCATGTAGGAAAGTAGGGAGAGAAAGATTCCATAGCCAAGAAATCTAACACAAAATTCCTATAGCATGCAGATCATTGGGTCATGAATAGTCATAAATTCATAAAACCAGATTTGCCACACATCAATACTTTAAAATATGTAATGATTAATTTTATGGATCAACTTGGTTGGGCCACAGTGCCCAAATATTCAGTGAAACACTATTCTGGGTGGTTTTCTCAGTCTGTTTTTGGATGATATCAACATTTAAATTAGTGAAATTTGAGTAAAACAGATTGCTCTCCATAATATGGGTGGGTCTCATCCAATCAGCTGGAGGCCTTAATAGAAAAAGACTGACCCCCCCACCCCCGCAAGGGACAATAATGAATTTTTCAAAAGACAGATTTTAGACTTGAGCTACAGCATCATCTCTGCCCTGGGTCTCCAGCATTCTAGCCCCTTCTGCAGATTTGGGGAATTGCCAGACTCCATGATTATATGAGCCAATTCCCTAAAGCACATCTCTGTGTATGTGTGTCTGTCCATCTGGGAAAAGCCCAACCATTGTTAACATAACAAGAACAGGTTGCACAACATCAATGTAACCTTGCAGTTAAGGAGAGTGGACTGAAATGCAAATGCATGAATAATGACAACTTCACTGTACTAGTCAATGAGGGTGGTAGACATCCTTGAGTGAGCATGTGTATTATAAACTATTATAATAAACTATTCTCATAATCCAGAAGGCTGCAGCTATGGGCAAATGGTAATTGGTAGCTTCATCACAACAATGCACTGACTCATGCATTATGTCTCATGCAGAATTTTTTTGTGAAAGATCAAATCACCCAGATGACAGCCCCACTACAGCCCAGATTTGGCACCCTCTGACTTCTGGCTTTTCCCAAAACTAAAATCACCTTTGAAAGGGAAGACATTTCAGACAATCGATGAGATTCAAGAAAATACGATGGGCCAGCTGATGGTGATTTGGAGAAAAGAGTGAGGTCCAACAATGCCTACTTTGAAAGGGCCTGATGTGTCTTGTCCTCTGAGCAATATTTCTTGTATCTTGATCTTCTCCAATAAATGTCTCTATTTTTCATAGTACATGGCTGCATATCTTCTGGACAGACCTCATACACATATATATCATATCATATTAGTCATGTTTCTCTGGAAAACCCTGTGTAATACACAATAGAAACAATAAACATAATTCAAATGCACAAAAGTATTTTCAAACATAAACAGATTTACTTTCAACTAAATAAGTATTTATTTAAATAATTACTGTTGACCCTTGAACAACATGCCAACTCTCAGATAGTCAAAAACCCACATACAACTTTTGATTCCTCCAAAACTTAAGTCGTCCCATAGTGTTCGTGGAGGATTAGTTCCAGAAACCCCCTGCAGATACCCAAATCCATGTACGCTTCAGCCCCTGAATGGCACAGGGCAATGCATACAGTCAGCCCTCTGCATCTGTGGTTTCCCAACTGAAGATCAAAAACACTGTTTTTGATCCGTGGTTGACTGAACTTTCAGATGTAAAACCTGAGGATATGGAGGACCAACTATATGTTCATTGAAAAATAATCCAGGTATAAGTGGACCCATGCACTTCAAACTGTACTGTTCAAGGGTCAATGAATACACATTATAATTCTTAAAATTTCCAGTCACAAATATCTTTACACACAGAGAATTTCCACTTTTGCCATTCATCATAAAACAAGAAATTATCAAATTTACATTGGCTTTGATAATAATACCAAATAGTATTTTTAAATACATACTAATATAGATATCTTTCCTCATTTTCCCAGTTTCCTTTCCTCTGGCAAAAGTAATTTGACTTTCCATGGGCAATTAGTCACCTGTTTAAGGTCGACTTCATATTGCAGAATGAGCTAGACCTGCCCACACATGAAAAGCCCCTATAGGTAAAAGGAAGTTCTATATCCTTGGTATAAGCAATGAAAAAGAGAGATGGTCTAAGGATAAAGCAACACAAATTTCAGGACCCAGAACCACATATAAGGCAACCACATTACCATGTAAGGGTAATGATATGCTGAGGAGGTTTTTGTTGCCTTGTACCCTAGTAGAAAGTTTCTTAGCTCCATGGTAACCCTACTCACAGGTAGAAGGATAGAAGTCTTGGAATCCTCTTAGTCCAGGGGCTCTCTCATGTGGCAGAATCTCATTCTTCATGAACTATCAACTATTATCACCATCTTGAGATGATCAGAACAAGAAAAGCCAGACTCATTCAGATATATCCCATAATCATTGAAATATTTAGCAGTGGTTATGGCACTCAAGTCAGGTCAGTAAAGCCACAATCACAGGACTACTTCTGGGAATGTCGGGGAGGGGGGGGAAACCTCTCTTCCCTTCAGTATTGTAACATTGCAATCATGTGTATGAGGTAAACAGCTATCCTTCTCTAAGTTGCTGTAAAATTTTTTCTGTGAGTAAAGCTCACACAGAAGAAAGCAAAGCCAGGACAGAGAGAAAGAGAGATCCTGGAGGATGCTGCTGAACCATGTAGGTGTGGATCAGCCTTATCTATGTTCCTCTGTTTTCTCCTCCTCCTCCCTTTCCTCCTTCTTCATTCCTCTTCCTAAAGCAGGCCCTTCACCATTTCTTGTAACACTGGGTAAAGTAGTGTAGGATGTAGGTCCTTGATTTTCATCACTCTGAATATTTCGTGCCAATCCCTTCTGGTCTGAAATGTTTCTGTTGAGCAATCAGATGACAGTCTTACAGAAGCTCCCTTGTAGATAACTGTCTTTCTCACGTGGTTTTTAAGATTCTCTCTTTGTCTTTAATTCTTGCCATTTAAATTGCGATGTCTCTTTCTATGGGCCTCTTTAGGTCCATCTTGTTTGGGATTATCTGTGCTTTCTGAACTTGTGTGTCTTTTTCCTTCATCAGGTTAGGGAAGTTTTTGGTCATAATTTCTTCAAATATGCTCTTGATCCTTTGCTCTCTCCCTTCTCTTTCTGGTACCCCCATGATGAGGATGACGTTATAATTCATATTGTACCAAAGGTCTCATAAACTATCCTCATTTTTTAAATTCCTTTTTCTTTTTGATGCTTGGATTGGATGTTTTTTTTCCCTACCTTGTCTTCCAAATCGTTGATTAGATCCTCTGCTTCATCCAACTTATTGTTTATTTCTTCCAGTATATTCTTCACTTCAGATATTGTATATTTTATTTCCGATTGGTCCTTTTTGTGATTTCTATGTCCTTTTTCCATGCTGTAAAGCATCCTTATAATCATTACTTCAAACACTGTAGCTGATACATTGTTTGCCTCCATTTTATTTGGCTCTTTTTCTGGAGATTTCTCAAGTTCTTTCATTTAGGGCCTGTTTCTTTGACCACTTTGGCTACTTTGTGTTTGTTTCTATGTGTTAGATCTTCTATGAATCCCAGTCTTCATGGGGTACCCTTATGTAGTAGGTGTCCTTTGGAGTTCAATGGTGCATTATCCTTGATCACCTGAGCTGGGTGCTCCAGGAAGGTTCCTTGTGTGGTTTATGGGAGCCCGCCTGTTGTAATTGAGTCTTGATTGTTATTGGCTCATTTGTGCATGGGATCAACATTCAGGCTGGCTGATTGTGAGGCTTAACCCTAACTACAGTGTAAGAGCTGATATGCAGATGTTGATGACACAGAGTGGAATTTGCCTCACCAGGGTCTGATGCCTGCCAAGATCTCCCTTTGGATATGCTGCTTGTGAAACTTACTGGATCCTACACCTGTTGTCTGAAGCTGGCCACTGGCTGTGTTAGTTCTGAGAATATTGGGAGGGACATTGGTGTAAACCAACGTAAGAGGCTGCCTGTGACTGGCCTTCGGCACCCTGTTTGGAGCTATAAGTGATCCACAGTTTGTAATTGCTTCTGCTGGGTCTCAGGATGCACAGGAAGAACAAAGCTGCACACCAATACATGCTTTTACCAGCATCAGGCCCAGGGACAGGTTGCTGAAGTTCAAGGCACCCTGAAAAGATCTGCCTCCACCTTCCCTTGCCTGCTGGCTGCCTGTTAGGCTTAGTCACTAAAAGAGCTGGCTGTACTCCTCAGTAGGGCATAATCTCCACATTGTGAGGCAAGAGGGAATCCAGAGGGTGGGATTATTGCTTTCCCCAGGCTGATGCTGCCCTGAGAAAAGTGCTCCACCCAAGAAAGATGACGTGTGTGGTATGGGAAAAATGCCTCAGCCCAAAGATTCTGGTGACTGTCCTTTAAGCTCACTCCCCAGAGCCATAAACTTCAGACCAGACTCCCCTCATACAACTATAATTCATGCCATCTCCGGCAGAGCCCAGGGTAAGTGGCAGTGAAGAAAATTTTGTGCAGTGGCCCTTGAAGAGGATGCATGTCTCTCTAGCAGACTCCCGTCTCTCCCTGGCAGACAGAAATCCTGCTGCTTTTCACAGCCGGATGTTAAGCGGGCACCTATTCCCAGCTCTGGTACCCTGGGCTGGGCATTCTGGCTGGGTTTTAGACCCTACACTTCTTAGGGGGAGCCTCCAGAGCTGAGCTATCCCTCCAGAAACTCAGCTGCTGCCCATGGGCATGGCACCGGCTCTTTTCACTTTTCCACCTTTCATACCAATTTTGACATGGCTTCTTCTGTAAATCCTTGGTTATAAGACTTCTCTTCAGCCAGTCTTCAGTTATTTGTTTGGGGTGATTTTTCATTATTTCATTTTATTTTATTGAAGAGGACAATTTAGAAATATTTATTTAAATTTGAAGTAGGTAAATTCTTTAAACAAGAAATTTCACTTTCTGATTTATCCCACAAAGAAAACTAGAGCTCAGTGAACTCAGACCTCCATATCCTTCGATTCTCGATCCTTAGATTCAACCAACCACAGATCAGAAACAGTTCCATTGATCTGCAGGGTTTTTTTAATTTTTAATTATATTTTGCCATTATCATTTAGTCCCTTTATAGTCAGTCCCCTCCCACTCACAATCACCACACTATGGTCTATGTCTATGAGTCCTTTTTCCTTTTTGCTCAGTCCCTCCGCCCCCTAACCACACTGTCAATGGCTGTCAATCTGCTGTCTATGAATCTGTCTCTATTTTGCTTGTTAGTTCAGTTTATTCATTATATTCCACATATGAGTAAAGTCATATGATATTTTTCTTTCTCTGACTCATTTATTTCACCTAACATAATGTTCTCTAGGTCCATCCATACTGATGCAAAGGGTAATATTTTCTTCTTTTTTACATTCAAGTAGTATTCCATTATGTAAATGTCCTATAGTTGTTTTATCCACTCATCTACTAATGGACACTTGGGCTGCTTCCATATCTTGGTGATTCTAAGTAACACTCCAAGGAACATAAAGGTGTTTATGTTCTTTCAAATTAGTATATTGGGTTTCTTTGAATATATCCAAGAAGTGATATTGCTGGGTCAAAAGGTAGACCCATTTTTAATTTTTTGAGGTTTATCCACACTGTTTTCCATAGTAGCTGCACCAATCTGTATTCTCACCAACTGTGCAAAAAAGTTTCCCTTTCTCCACATCTTTGCCACACTTGTCTGTTGATTTATTGATGATAGCCATTCTGACAGGTATAAGATGGTATCTCAGTATGGTTTTAATTTGCATTCCTCTGATGATTAGTGGCATTGAGCATCTTTTCATAAGTCTATTGGCCATCTGTATGTGCTCTTTGGAGAACTGTCTATTTAGGTCCTTTGCCCAGTTTTTAATTGGGTTGTTTGGTTTTTTGGTGTTGAGTTTTCTAAGTACTTTGTAAATTTTGGATACTAACGCCTTATCAGATATATCAGTGAATATGTTCTCCCATTCTGCAGGTTGTCCTTTTTTTAATATATTTTATTGATTATGCCATTACAGTCATCCTATTTCCCCCCCTTCATTCCCCTCCACCCTGCACACCTCCCCCACCCACACTCCCCCCCTTTAGTTCATGTCCATGTGTCATAAGTTCTTCAGCTTCTACATTTCCCACACTACTCTTTCCCTCTCCCTGTCTATTTTCTCCCCACTGTCTATGCCTTTTATTCTCTGTACCTTCTCCCCACCCTCTCCTCCCATTCCCCTGTTGCTAACCTTCCACACAATCTCCATTTCTGTGGCTGTGCTCCTGATTTAGGTGTTGGCTTAGTCTGCTTTTGTTTCTGCTTTTTGTTTTTGCTTTTGTTTCTGCTTAAATTTATTGAGACTTGTTCTGTACCCTGACATATGGTCTGTCCTAGAAAACATTCCATGTGCACTTGAAAAGTATGTATATTCTGCTGCTTTAGGGTGAAATACTCTGAAGATATCAATTAATTCCATGTGATCTAGTGTATCATTTAAGACCGCTTTCTCCTTGTTGATTTCCTGCCTGGAAGATCTATCCAGTGAAGTCAATGGGGTGTTAAAATCCTTGACTTTGACTGCATTTCTATCAATCTCTTCCATTGTAACCACCAAGATTTGCTTAATATATTTAGGTGTTCCTGTTTTGGGTATGTAAATGTTTACTAGGGTTATTGCCTCTTGTTGGATTGTACCCATTGTCATTATGTAGTGTCCTTTATCTTTTACTATAGCCTTGGTTTTAAAGTCTATTTTGTTGGATATAAGTATTGCTCTTTTTTTCTTTCCATTTGCATGAAATATCTTTTTCTATCCTTTTATTTTAATATCTGTGTATCTTTTGATCTAAGGCGGGTCTCATGAAGACAGCATATATATGGGTCATGTTTTCTTACCTACTCAGCTACCCTATGTTTTTTATTAGAGCATTGAAGCCATTTACATTTAAGGTGATTATTGATAGATACATATGTAATGTGCATTTTATTGTTAGATTATTTTCCTCTGTTTTCTTTTTTTCTCTATTTTTCTTCTTATTAAAGCAAGGTTTTTAACATTTCTTACAGCACCGGTTTGGTGTTAACAAACTCTTTTAGCTTTTCTTGTCTGGGAAGCTCCTTATACCTCTTTTGATTTTAAATGATAGCCTTGCTGGGTAAAGTAGCCTTGATTGTAGGTCCCTGCTGTTCATCACCTTGAATATTTCATGCCATTCCCTTCTGGCCTGAAATGTTTCTGTTGATAAATCAGAGAACAATCTTATTGGTGCCTTCTTGTATATAACTACCCACATTTCTCTTGTGGCTTTTAGGATTTTCTCCTTGTATTTTAGCCTTGTCATTTTAATTATGATGTGTCTCAGTTAGTGTAGGCCCTTTTTGTTACAACTTGTTTGGAGCTCTCTGAGCTTCCTGGACTTGTGTGTCTTTTCCTTCATCTGATTAAGTAAGTTTTTAGTCATTATTTCTTCAAATGGTTCTCAATACGTTGCTCATTCTCTTTTCCTTCTAGTATTCCCATGTCATGCATGTTGCTATGCTTCATGTTACCCAAAATGGTTCTTAAGCCCTCCTCCTTTCTTCTAATTCTTCTTTCTTTTTTCTTTTTTTTTTTTCTGATTCAACATTTTATTTTTAATTTTTTACATTGCTTTTCAAGTATAGTTTACTGTCTTTTCCCCTAATTCTTTTTTCTTTTTGCTGCTCTGCTTGGGGTTTTTTTCTACCTTCTCTTCCAAAACACTGATTCGGTCCTCTGCTTCATCTAACCTACTGATTATTCCTTCCAGTGTATTATTTACTTCAGATACTGCATTCTTTATTTTTGACTGGTCCTTCTTTGTGATTTCTATGTCTTTCATGCTATTGAGTATCCTTATAATCATTATTCTAAACTCTCTATCTGATAAATCGTTTGCCTCCATTTCATCTATCTCCTTCTTCTGGAGAATTCTCTTGTTCTTTTATTTGGGATCTGGCTTTTTTTTGTTTTTTGTCTTCCCATTTTGGCTGCTTCTTTGTATTTGTTTCTATGTATTAGGTAGATCTGCAAAAACTCTGGTGCAGACCTATGTCAGACACTGTTAGTGACTGGCTCTGTGCCACCTGTTTGGAGCTATCAACAGTCCATATTATGTGGCTGTCTCTGCTGGGCCTGTTTGTGTGCATAAAAACCAGGCTGCACACCAATGCCTGCTTGTACCAGCATTGGGCCTGGGTGAGGGTAAGCTAAAGTCAGAGCTCCCAGAGATCCACCTTAGTTGTTAAATTTAATTAATGATATAACCTGAATCTGTACTCAGCAGCCAGGCTTAAGCTCCACAGGGTTAGGCGGTATAATTCCTGTGGGCAAGGCTATTGCTTCTTTTCAGACTGATGCCACTTGAAGAGGAATGCTCTGACTGACTGAGAAAGATGGCCTCTGCAGTATGGAGGATGACTCAGTACAGAGATCCTGGTGGCTGCTCCTTCAGTTCTCTTCTTAGAGCCACTAGCCCCAGACTTTCCTCATGTGTCTCTAGTCCACTCTGCCTTTCCTCTGCCAAAGCCCATGATAAGAAATGCGAACAGATTTTTGTCTTTTGGACCTTCGACATGCTCCATGCCTCTGTAGCCATCTCTCCCTGGCAGACATAAACCCTGCTCCTTTTCACAGCTGGATGTTATCTGTGTTCCTTTCATGATTCTGGTGCTGTACTCTGGGGAGCCCAGCCTGGGATTTAAACCCCACACTTCTCTGGGTGAATTCCCTGGCCACTGAAATATCCCTCTGGAACTTCATCTGCTGCCTTTGGGAGGCCAGCCAGCTCTCTCATGCCTGCTCCTCACTCCCTACCAGTCACACTGTGGTGAAGTGGTTTCTTCTGTCTGACCTTGGTTATAAGGCTTACTTCCAGCTAGTATTCCACTGGATAGTCAGGATGGTGCTCTATAATTCAGTTTAATTCAAGGTTGGTCCTGAGAGGAAGTTAGTGTAGCTTCCACTTAATCCTCCTCCATCTTGTTTCCTCCAGGATGGTTTTCCTATAATTTATCTGTAATTCCAGGTTGGACCTTGGAGGAACTGAGTGCAGCTTCCAGCTGTTCCTCTTTCATCTTGGATCTCCTCCTGGATCAACCATATCTAAAGTCATATCTACCTCCTGAAATTTGTGATCACATGAGCCAATAAATTCATGTTTAGCTCAAGTGAATTAAATTTCTGTCACTTGAAAACTACAAAAGCCCTATTTCATTGATATAACTTTACCAAGAATGAAATCTGGAAGTTACAACAAATAAATCACATGTTAAGTATCATTATTTTAAATGTATAAGAGTTATTTTATTTTGGGGACATACCTACTTTGATAGCAAAGAAATAAATGCTTCAGTGTAATTGCCCATGAGAATAGAACCTGATCTTAGCAAACACTTTTCCTGGTACAATGGCCTCATTTCCAATCTATTCTTTACTTTCCATTAGTCCTCAGTCCATAGCTTACTCAAGGGGGCTGAAGGACATGCTAGACACAGGAAGAAGAGAGAAAAAGTAATTGAGACCATCCCCTCTCACCTCCGAATAGGCACCATTATTTTCACACTTGCAATGTTTGTTAGGTATGTTTGTTAATGCAAGTTTATTATCAAAGTTATGTTTAAGAATGGAAAATTGACTTCTTCTCTCCATATATTCTATTATATCTGCATTTGAGCGTCTCTTTTTTTATTCTTTCACTAAACAAGAATTTTGAGCAGGAAAACAACCAAAAGACTTCAGGATTGTATTTCTGCCTTTAGGAAAGGTGATGGAGGCATCTCTTCCCCAGGCTACAAAGCTCATACACTGTGAGATTATGTCACTTCAAAGAGCACAAACTCTGGTGAAGTGCTCCATTAGTTCCAGGGAGAAGAAAAAATGCAAAGCGAAATCTCTATTATCCTCTACAGTGCCCTTCTTTAGTCCACATGCATGTATAAAAGAGCTTCCAAATTCACATAAGGGGGGCACATAAGCAGACACTATACATTTTGTAAAGCAATGAGTAACTGACAACCTGAGACATATCCCTTTCATCACAAATATACTGCCTTGATTCTTAAATGCCATGCTTTCTGAGACTTCCTAGCCAGTGACAGTATTAAACTACACAGAAGGGAGAATGACAGTCCTTCCAGCTGAGAACACAGTGAAGTTAAATAAGTATCAGTTTCAAAAATAGGAATTTAGATAAAATAGCAAAAGGGAGAATAGGAAAATTCAATTTGTGGATTCTAGACACGTCAGTGTGTTCAAGGAAGCTGTAAAATCTTTTCTCTAGAAGATGTTTTGTGATGCAAATACTGTCTACCATGTGCTTGCCATCAGACAGAGAAGGGACTAGGTACATATTTTAAAGCCGTTTCCAGCTCTATGTCCCAGTCATTACTAAAAGGAAGAAAAAGAGCTGCTGTTGACTGAACAAGCATGTGTTTCTCTGACTCATTCACATTATGTGAAGTTGGCTCACGGGAGAGAACAGACGTGGGTCATCAGGGTGCATTGCCGACTTTTTGGCTGAGCTAAGGAAGCAAACCTTCTGTGCTTTGCACTTGCAGATGTGGGTTGATGTCTATCATTTAACACTTCACAACAATAGGAGAAGAACCAGTGAAATGAAGAGGAAAAACTTGTTTTTCACCTTTTTTCACCACTTTGAATGTAAAACATGTCTAGTTTAAGTCTGTTTCAGACATAGGTTTATCAAGTGTCATTTTGCAATAAGTTAGAGCAACCAGTAAATTGAATATTCTTTTCCTTCTCCCCAGTAAGGCTGACTCTCTAGTGTTTGCATTCCTTGGCCATGAATTACAAACTCCTGTTACGTTTGTTTTCCAAGAGACTTAATCTGAAATTATAATTTTTTTCCTGAAAATATTCTGCTCACTTTCTGGCTCTCTACAGATAAGCTGTGTATCTGCATTGATGAAACCCAGATTGTTCAACTACTGATGAAATGCTGATGGTACCAAAAAACTTTACATACAAAACTCAATTAGAATTCCTAGCAAAGTGCAGGTCTTTGGCTATTTGCATTTGTCAAGTGTTTCACATTGCCTTGAAAAGATGGGTCTAGCACAAAGCACAGACAATGTCATTCTAAAACATGCTTAAAAGAGTACAGATTTTCATAATTTAAGGCCAGATGCAGTCCTGCAAGATGTTTGCATAGCTCTTAATAAAAATTAATAGAGGTTACAAAAACAAAGCTTTAGGTTTAACCTTACCCAGCTCAGGTATTCAGAGATTGCTCCTTAATAGCTGATTGTTTAGAAAACTTTCTCTGACCTGGGCGAATATCTAGACTATATCTCTGGTAGCAGTTTGAGAAGCTGAAGAGGGAAATCAGTTCATATTAGGTGAGCAAAATTGTGCTCAGCATTTCAGAAGAGGGTTTTGTTATTGTGACGCTCTGTTATATTGCTGTTGCTACTATTATTATTAGTCATAGACTAGTCATAACGACCTTATAAAGTAGCTATTTGTATTTTATTTTTTTTACAAATAAAGGAAATGAATGTTTGAAAAGTTAAATAATTTTTCTGAAGTCATACAGAGTGTAATCGTCAGAATCAGGAATTATACTCAGGCAATATACCTTCCAGAATTCATGCTCTGTCAGCTAAGATGTACAAGTGACTCGTCACATGCACCAAGGGACTGAACCCAGGAGAGAAAGTAGTAAACGCCTGAGGATCTGTGCAAAGGGTGGGCCTTGAACCAGCTTAAGCCCCAATGCTCCACTGCCCTGTAGATGTGCACCCAAAGGTAAACAGACACAGAAACCTAAAGGAATAAAAAGTAAGAGAGGTTGAAAATATAGGTCCTTAGATTAATTCTTATTAATTGCAATCAGAGCCCCAAATAAATCTCTCCATCCCCAATCCTATATGAAAGAAGCAGAAATAAATCATATTAAGTTATCAATTAGATACTATACAGTCCATCTTAATCATTCAATAAATCACATAATTTTTACATACACAGTTGAGGGTTTAAAAAAACAACAGTGTCCTTTCTCTTTCCTTTATTTCATCCTTTTTTTTCCTGAAAAATGTAGGCTGTGGCACAAGAAACCATCGCACTGTTAATCATAAATTAGGAAATTGAAGTTTTATTCAAAAACACTAGTTTTACAAAACTGGGCCAAGAATTTATAAGGTGTAGACTTTTCTGACACCTGACAGCTTGGATTACTCTGACTTTTTTGACACACGAGTATCAAGAGATTAGTTTTCTGGCCCTTCTACATAAGACTCTGCCAAACCCACAATATGTAGAAACCTATCAATAATAACATGAAAAACAAGTCCTGGGAAAGGGATTAAACTTGGTGGAGACTTCCTTCAAATAGCCAAATTCATCTTTCTCAAAAGAAGTAGAGGAAGCTGCTAATGTTGCCTTGGAAAATTTGAAAGTGAAATATGTTCACCTCTGTTTACTTATCTAAATATCTCAACTTAGTTAAAGCAATGGATTCAAAACATCCTGTAATTGAAAGGGCAGGTTATTTTTCAGTTATTTTCTCCAACTAATTAAAATCAGAAAATTCACATTGCAAGTCATAAAGAGAAGTGATATAAGATGTTTTCCCTGAGAAACAACAAAAAGATTATAAACAAATGCAAAAAGAGACACTAGGGAAATGGAAAGAAAAATTGAGGTCACAAAGAAAAAGTGCCTTTTGAGCAAAATAAAGTTTCAGGATGTTCACGAACTAATCAGCAGATGTGACTTTTTCTCCTAAATAATGTAGTAATTAAGAGCATATATTCAGCCACTTTATAGCCATGTCATCATAAGTAAATTAACTCACCTCTTTCTGTCATATTTTCTTCCCCAATACTGCATTTGTACCTACCTCAAATGTCGCTATAAATGCTAAATAATTTGACACTGGTAAAGCTCCAAAAATCTTGTCTGGCACATAAAAATATCTTACTATCTTACCACATAATTTCCAAATAAATGTCACAATTTTATTAGATTCTAAAACTTGAACTAGAAAGAAATGCACTGCATTTAGAAGGTTGCTTCATATATATAATTCCATATTTTCTATCTTTTCATGTAATATTCAGCAGAGAAAGAAGCAGCACCATGAATCTGGGCTCACCTGCTGTCTTCCAGCGTTTTACTCATCTTTGGCTTTCTTACATTTATTTTAGAATAACTGGCCCCCAAGGTGCTATAGTAAGGGGCAGTGGGTCAACTGGACTCCACATTTCCCAGGGATTTTCCATTCCTCCATCTCACTGTAATTTAGTAAGTGTTCTTATAGCAAATAAACCTTTATGTTGACAATGATATTGGCTTCTTTGTCGTGTGTGCAAAAAATCAATAAACAACAAACAAAAACAGAAAACCCCTAATGTGGAAAGAAAAGAAAACATAGCTGGTTTTTCAATCACTGGAAGAGTATTATCTAACTGTTAATTGCTTTAACTTTGAAGTTCAGTCTAGAACAGTGGTTCTCAAATTTCGCATGAGTTTGAATTACCTGGAGGTCTCCTTTTGTTTGTTGTTTGTTTGTTTGTTTTTAGAGAGAGGGGAAGGGAAGGAGAAAGAGAGGGGAAGGGAAGGAGAAAGAGAGGGGGAGAAACATCAATGTGTGGTTGCCTCTTACATGACTGCCACTGGGAACCTGGTCCACAACCCAGGTTCCTGGGCCCTGACTGGGAATCAAACTGGTGACCCTTTGGTTCACAGCCCACGCTCAATCCACTGAGCTACACCAGCCAGGGCTGGAGGTCTCCTTTTAAAGACAGATTGCTGGTTCTAATCCCCACAATTCTTGACTCAGTAGGTTTGGGATACGTCCAAAAATGTGCCTTTCTAACATGTTCCCAGGTGACAGTAATTTGGGGACTACAGTTCAAGACCCTCTACTCTAGACCTATATATTGTATTAAAGTCACTTGGGGGATTTTTAAAGAATATCAATGCCTTATAAATCAGAACCTTTGGGGGAAATGAGTATGAGTATCTGCATTTTTTAAATTTTTATTGTATTTTTTCTTTCTTTTTGTTTTTTTTTCCATTACCATTTAGTTTCCTTAAAACCCCCTCCCCTACCCCTGCAATCAACACACTGTTGTCCAAAAAGTATCTGCATTCTTAAAAAATCCTCCCCAGTTGCAAATTGGTGGAGCCACTCTGGAAAACAATATGGCAGTTCCTCAAAAAATTAAAAATATATGACCTTATGACCCAGCAATTCCACTTCCGGGAATTTACTGGAAGAAATCCAAAACAGTAATTCAGAAAGATATAAGTATTCCTATGTTCATTATAGCACTACTTACAATAGTGAAGACATCAAAACAACTTAAGTGTCTATCAGTAGATGACTGGGTCAAGAAAAGGTGGTATATATTGACAATGGAATGTTACTTGGCCATAAAAAGGGATGGAATCTTAACATTTGTAAAAGCATGGATGGTGATAGAGTATTATGCTAAGAAAATAAGCCAGACAGACAAAGACAAATACTATATGAACTCACATGTGGAATCTAAAAACCAAAATAAACAAACAAAATAGACACAGAGGGAAAAAAATATCAATTGCCAGATGCAAGGAGTGGGGGAACTAGGTAAAAAAGGTGAAGAAATTAAGAAACACAAATTACAGTTACAAAATAGTCATGAGTGTGTAAGCACAGCTTAGGGGGTATAGTCGATAATATTGTAATAAGTACGTGTAGTGCCAGGTGGGTACTAGACTTATTGGGGAATCAGTCTGTAAGTTATATAATTGTCTGACTGCTATGCTTTACCTAAAACCAAGATAATATTGAATGTCAACTGTAATTGAAAACAATCTAATTAATTAATTATTTAAAAAAAAAAAAAGACCTGCAGAGGTGCCTCCGTGGTAGAGCCAGGACGGAGAACGCTGGGTCTAGAACAATGGTTGTCAAGGAGGACAGGTGCTGACTGAGATTCATCTGGGAAGCTCTTCCAAATCCTCCTAATGCCACCCGCAGTGTTAGATGAAGCACTGGGAAGGGAGTAGAAACAGAGGTTTTAAATGCGCCTCAAAATTAGTCTCAGAATCACATCAATCAAAATTACCTTATATGTATTAAAAATGAAGATCCCTTGCCTCACCAGTACCTACAAAGCCTCAGATGATTCACACATCATACCAAAGTTTGAAGTTTTGCTCCAGGGATAAGAAGGGACCGGTTTTAATTCTTCTTACAGGTTAGAAGTTTCACTGGAACCTCAAAATAAATATAATAGTAATTAGTTAGTTCAAAGTTCCACGGCCCCAGTCCTAGAGGGGTGAAAGGAAAATCTGTGAAATGAGGAAGGCAGGAAGGAAAGAGGCAGATAGGCAGGGATGGAAAAGGGATGGAAAAGTAGACTCCCCTCTTGTTACCAGGACCAGTGACCGCCCAGCTGCTCCTCCTTTAATTTCTCCAGCACAAATGGATAGAATGTGTTCTGCTGGTACACGTTTCTAAAGCATCAAGCAGCCTCTGCAGACTGCTGGGTGGGCTGCTGTCTCAACACAGGAAAAGTGAGAGAGCAAAAGAATTTTGCAAGGAAACATTTTTCTTTATCTCCCCTTCTACATGTGGAATGGAAAGCTGTATGTGAAGAGAGATGAGATGCATTACCATGTAAGGTAGAAAAACAGTAGAAGCGAATGTAAAGTGAGATGGTAAGGACAATGACTGACTGCTGAGGAGAGACGGTTCTTTGTGAAGCTGGATATACAACGAACCTCTTCCCTCAAAATCTAACACCGTATTTTTTGCTATTGATGATGATTTCAAACACTATTTTCTGGGCATTTCCAAAAGGACAGAAATGAACAAGAGTCTCCACATCACTTTGGAAAGATAAATACTGCCTACAGCAGGGGTGTCGAACTCATTTTCACAAGGGGCCACATTTGCCTCACAGTTGCCTTCAAAGGGCCGAATGCAATTTCAACTCCTTAACAGTTAAGTAGTTACGTGTATATAGTCCTAAAATTACATTCGGCCCTTTGAAGGCAACCACAAGGCAGATGTGGGCCCCGGTGGAAACGAGTTCGTCACCCCTGGCCTATGGTGCTGTCTGCCATGATCGTCCTCTATACGGCTAGCCAGAGGTTGCAGGTTTGCCGCTGGAACTGACGGCCTCTCGATGGCTTGCACCGAAGGGGAGCCACAGCTCTGTTAACTGGAATCTAAGTGAATTTCTTGGCTGGTGACATTTTCCATCAGCCCACAGCCCGGTTGTGCATTGGCAGCTTTACATAATATGTAGCCTTTTGGCAACCTGCATATTGCTGGGGTCAACCAAGAAACAAGGGTTTCAGTTCTGCTTGGTGAAACCTGCCAAGGGTTTTATATCCCAACATAGTTTCTAACGAGATTCTCAAATAACTAAAGACTTTCTAAGATACAAATATTATATGAATTCCAAGCAACTTTTTCTCTACGTGTGCTGCATGCGCTCACCCTAACTCTTTAACAACAACTTAAATTTTTAGAATGAAAATTTTAAAAATCCATCCAAACATATTATAAAGTTCACATCAAATGATTTCCCCTGTGACCTTTCCTTAAAATAAGAGGAAATTGAAAGACTTTGTTTTTCTTCCCCTTTATCTGAAGTAACCAGAGGGTTTTATTTTTGTTAACTTGTCAGAGTTACTAACATTGTTCTCATCTAAAATCAAACTGATTTGGAGAAGACTGCATTCTCCTATGCTGTGTTTATTGCTCAGAATCATAGAAATTATAGCTACTACACCCAGATTCCCCATCTTTTCAGTAGTCTAGTCCATTGTTTGTCACCACTGCTCTGAAAAATGTGTAGAAACTTCTGGAGAGCATGAACGCTCTGGATTTATATGTGTAGGAATGAGGATAAAGAAAGGAAGACAGTGAGCTGGCACACTTTCCTTGAGGAGCATAAAATTTAAGATCATAGCAGTTCATATCTGTGTCAAGAAAGGGTAGTTGGTAAATTCTGAATTGAAGTTCAGTACTCACTACATTTTGCATAGAGAATTTCATTCTTTCTTTGAGAGAGACCACAATTCTGACTGCACTTGCACAATGGGAATATATTACTTGAGTCTCACATCTACCATATATATAGATATTTTAAAGTAAAACTTACGTAGTCTTTTTTTTACTCAAAAGTACTACACTTACTTAAATGTACTCATGATTTTAGTGAGCAAAATCATTTGTAATAATAACATATTACAAGTGGAGTAGTTAAATGGTAAGGAGGCAAACATGACAAGAATAAATGTATGTAAGGGAAAAGGAAAAGATAAGAATAAATGTATGTAAAGGAAGTACTTTGTACTTCAGTGCAAAGTACATGTACGTAATACATGATATAAGAAAAGACATTCTCACCCTGGCTGGTATAGCTCAGTGGATTGAGCACTGGCCTGTGAACCAAGAGGTCACCGGTTTGATTCCCAGTCAGAGTACATACCTGGGTCACAGGCCAGGTCTCCAGTTGGGGGCATGTGAGAGGCAAATAATCGATGTTTCTTTCACACATTGAAGCTTTTTCCCTCTCTTTCTCCCTCCCTTCCCCTCTCTCTACAAATAAATAAATAAAATCTTTTTTAAAAAGACATTATTTCTACATTATTTTCATGATGAGACCACAATGAATACGTATTACATTTTCTTCCATATTATTTTATTTTTGGTTATTTACAGACATTTTGGATGAGAATTATAGTATTAAATGTTACTATTACTAAAAACAAATAACTTCAAATTGGTTAAACTAATTATTGGGAATAGAATAAATTGTGTATGTGTGTGTTTAAGCCAATTATGTGAATTAGTATTTTATCTTTAAAAGAGGATTTCTAAATAGAGGGTGGAAGCAACATATTACTCTAGGGAGGCAATCCTCCAAGTATGTTCTGCGGACCCCCAGGGGGTCCCTGACAGCTTTTCAGGGGTTTGTGAGGTCAAAACTATTTTTATAATTATATTATGGTTTTATTTGCCTCTTTCACTGTGACATTGGTGCTAATGATGCAAAGCAAAGGTAAGCAAATGTGCTCTTATCTCAGCAATAAATAGGGCCATGGCCCCAAACATCATGTCTTCACATTTTCATTTTTTTAATTGTTTCAGTTAAGAATTGCCTTGATGAAACAGTAAAAGTTAGTAGTTTTTAAAAATCTTGACCCTTTAGTCTATGTTTTTTTGATATGCTATGTGATAGAATAGGCAACACACATAAATCCCTTCTGCTACTTGATGAAGTTCAATGGTTTTCTCAAGTAACAGCACAGGGCAATTTTTTTGAATTTTAAACAGAGCTAGCTACTTTTTCCCTGGAACTCCACCTTTACTTGAAAAAAAAATTATTGGCAGACAAGCTATCATTGTGCAGATTTAGCCATTGAGCTGGAAATTTCTTCAAAATCAAAGAAGTGACCCAATTATTTCAAGGAAAACAATTGACATGTTTCTTGTGAATAACAAAATTTAAGCTTTTGAGTAAAAGATTAGAATTTTTAAAATTTATATTTGCTACAAGGAGTTTGATAATGTCACAATATTTGGGAATTTCCAAATGAGTACATATGTTATTCTAATGAAAATAATTTTTACATTGTGTAGTGGAACATGTCAACATGGAGGAGAGCTGCATTAATTCAGCGAGTCAGGAGTCTCCAATGACTAATGCGCCACTTTATAAAATCTGGTATGGGTAAAAGTACAATACAGTCCAATTGATTATAATGTATAAGGTACACAAAGTTCATTAATATGCTTCAGATCTCATATTGCAGCTAAACTATTACTTGTCAAGTTTTAGCATGAAGTTAAAGAAGAATACCCACAATTAACTAAAAATGTTATTAAAACACTGTTTTCTTTTCAAACTAGATACCTGTAAGAGGCTGGATATCTTCAACCAAAACAATATATAAAGAAAGATTGAATGGAGAACAGATATGAGAGAATCAGCTGTCTTCTGTGAGGCCAGACATTAAAAAGATTTGCAAAAAGTATAAATACATATAGTCATTTTCTAAAAGTGTTTTATTTATGTCATTTTGATATATTTTTTAGTTAATTTATTTATTTTTAGAGAGGGAAAGGGTGGGAGTAAGAGAAGGAGAGAAACATCAATGTGTGGTTGCCTCGGGCACATCCCCCACTGGTGGACCTGGCCCACAGCCCAGGCATGTGCCCTAGACTGGGAATCGAACCAGTGACCCTATAAGTTTTAAGTAAACTAAAATACTTTTAATTCTCAACTATAGCTTCTAACTCAGTAAATACTGATAGATATAATCCTGTATTGGTTTATATCCTGGTCACAGTGGTGTCCAACCTTTTGGCACATCTGGCCCAAAATGGAAGAAGAAGAGATGCCTTGGGCCTCACGTTAAATACACAAACACTAATGAAAACTGATGAGCAACAAAAAGGCTTTAAACATATTTATGATTTTGTGTTGGGCTGTATTCATAGAAATCCTGAGCCACCTGCAGCCTGCAGCCTCCCACAGGCGGCAGGTTGGACACCCCTGATCCACATAAACAAAAAAAATTTTGAGATCCTCAATACTTTTCTACTAGTATAAAGAGTTCCCGAAACAAAAATATTTGAGAACCCTAACTCAGATTATCATTTTCCCTAGCCTCAGGTTAATATAATAGAATATCATTTCATTACCCTAGCCTCAGGTTATCATTTTCACTGTCACCCTGTGAACAAATACGGTGATGGCATGATTAGAAGCAGTCTTGTTCAGAAAGTAGTCAGAGAAACATTATGGAGTTCAGATCATTCGGAGATTTACAAGATGTGCGAACCTTGTGAATAGTCCCAGTAACCTCCAGATTGTAGTACACTGGGCCACCTCCTCAGCTGGTGTCCAATCATACTAAGTAAAAGTGCATACCACTCTCCCTCCTTGACAATATGGTGTAAAATTAAGGACTTACACCTTTTTCTTGCAGCATCTTAATCAATACTCAAGTTTTCTTCAGATTCTCCATGAACTCATCCTGCTGACCATCCCTGTTCCAAGGATAATATATCTATTCTGTTTAATGAGAAACCTCCTGATTGGGGAGTCGAGCTGGGGCAGAAAGGAGACCAGCAATAAACCAAGTCAGAAACAATATGACACTGTTTACATGATCCATTAACTGCCCCCTTGGTGCTATTGGCTCAGTGTTCAGGTTGTTTTTCCTGTAAGTACTTTATATCCTGTGTTCTACTCACTAAACAAGCATGAAAATAGAAGCTATAAATAGAAACTTTGTGATAATAGCTTAATTTTATTCATACTATTTTCTAGGTAATATGATCCTACACATCCAATGTATTTTATCAATTGGCTAGTATGCATTCTGGCAAGGAAATCTCACTTCATCAAAGTTTGACAGTTGCTTTGGCCGGGAAATCATTTTTCCTTAAAAACCACCAAATTTTCACTTGGCCATGATCAAGGAAATCTGATCAGGCAATCTTCTGTCACTTCCCTATTATCACTGAGCCTCAGGTCAGTTCCCTTGATGAATCTGGTGAGAGGGATACAGAAAGAGTGGCCCCATTTCTTCTGCCAGGCTACTCAGAGAGCAGATATAATCCTATGCTTCCATCCTTTGTGACCCAGGATCTGTTTTTGCACAGAATAAGTGTAGTGAATTTACCATACTCAAGCACTATGCAGCTCTAGTCTGAGTTCAGTAGGGTTTGTTCAGAAGGCTGTCGTGACAGCCAAAGTCTCATTCATCAGGTTCTTTCTGTGAGGAAATGCACCCTTTGTTTCAAATAATTGCTCTACAAGTAATCTTTTAATATACAATAATTCATAAATTGATAAGTATATTTGTACACATATTTTCAAACCTATACATACACTACAGACAGTCTTATTTTACTACTGGATGGAACTTGATAAATCTTTTCTATCTACATGTAACTAACATCAAAATATTTTGAATAAAACTAATGTAGGTCCATACATCTTATGGCTAAAAACAATACGATACTGAGTATTATGTATACACTCATTTGTTTTCCTCAACTTGTCCTGATGCATAAAACTATTTTCATTATGCACTGATAGCACTGGGCACCAGAAAAGCAAACAGCGACTGGATGTGATTCATGACTGTTTGCGCTCCGGGAACAGAGACCTTCTGGCACCAGTCCACACCCGGGGCAGGTGATCCATGGCTTCTCTGCAACAGCCAACCTGACCCAGACAATATCCAATTGTTGAAAAGGTGGCCACTTACCCACTTTGAACGGGAAACCTAGCAGATGTAGATTCAGGTCACAAAAGTCATTTGGGATTCTACTTTTTCTGAGATTTACAGAGAGTTGCTAAAGAGTATGACTTTGCACAAAGTTTCTTTGTTTTAGGAGTTCATAGATTTGCTGTATCCAATATCAAAATATGCTTTATAGGTAGCCAGGAATATTGCAAATTATGTCTATGTTTTGGTCTTGTCTAATTTTTTTAAACAACATGGTCTAAACATATCCAGTAGGTATAATGAAAGTTAAGGGAGGAGAATCTTAGGAATGTAGTTTTCCTCAAAACTAACTGAGCAGTGAAGTCAAAGTACACAGTGTTGACAACTCTTCTGTAAACTAATAACAACAGCTGCCTAGTAAATGGCTTTTGTTGGGATGGAGGAGGGGGAGCCTGCCTGCACAGGCTCACCACATTGGCAACTCAACCTCATGTGAAGTCAAAGGAAGCCCAACAATGTTATCTTAAGCATACAAAGGGCATAAACTGATATAATGTTAAATTGACTGTGTAAATATTACAAAGATATTATTAAAAAACCAAATGTTTTCTTTTGTCTAAATTGTGAAATATGGAATTGTGTAGCTTTGCCGTTTCCTTTCAGATTATTTAGGACTCAGACTAGTTTTATTTCCTGTTTTTTCTTCTTCTAATATGAACTGTAGAAATATAAGCATAAATCTAAACAAAAAATAGGCTCTGATCTCACTCAACATGTATTATGTTTTAGCTGAAATCAGGTATATGTGTTGAAACTAGCAGGCGGTTTCCATCTCAGGAGGAACATAGTGTTTCTTTTGACTTTGAATTACATAACATGATAAAGGACTTCTTTTTCCTAGTAATTTCCTAACCACATTCACTAGCAAATGCCAGCTACTATTTACTTCAATTTTTTTCTTATGTGTGAAATTATGGAAGATACCAAAAATTTAATAAGCTTAGATGATCAAATATCCATTGTCAGAACAGAATTTTGTAAATAACTTGTTATAAGTTACAGTCCTATGCAGTGTTGAGCAAAAGAAGGTTTATAGTTATGAGTACACAAAATACAGAGTTTATTCTTGTATCATTATTTATTAATTATTGTATTATTATCAATACAAACAACTGTACACCCACCTTTGTCCCACCCTGAATATTATTAAAATTTAATGGGAATTCAAACAGAAAATATAAAAGCTATAAAAGCTATACTGGTAATGATTAAAACTATGGCATTAGACAGAAATTTGCTGGGGAATAAGAGCTTTCAGTTTTAAAAACCAATAGCTTATGGGAGGTGGGTATTGTCTCTCTCAGCAAATAAACATAATTAAACTGTGTCTGCAGGCCCATGGCCAGTCTATGATATTTGCTTCCATCCCTACATCACTACAAGGGTTTACATGTGTGTCGGACAGCACGGACCTAGAAACACTGGTGTTACCAACCATGGATGCTAATATGGCACCAAATCACGCTGGCATAGACCCAAGTTTGACTGCCTCACATATACAATACAGCTCTTCATGAGTCTTGAAACTTTAAATACCAACACCTATGTTAAAACTTCTAGAGCAGCATGGAGTACTATAAAGGATATGGCTAAAATTAGAAATCTAGACACCAATTCTAGCCTCACTTCTGAATAAATCAAGGCAAAATAATTAGCCTACCTTCCATTGTTTGTCTGATAAAAGAAAGAATTAGATCAAATCATTTTAAAGTGCTCTTTGGTTTAAACAGTCTACAGACTACACAACAGGGCAGTGCTTCCAAAACTTTTTGTCAATCAAGGCCACCCCCCACATACACACACTTTTTGTTTTAAACTACAGAGTAGACACTTTGTGTAACCATTTCCATAACCTAAAGTTTGTTAACCCTGCATCCTGAGTATCTTTGTTTTCATCTGAGGAGCATAAATTAGTGGATAACGCAATGATCAATGAGCAATCTGAAAACCAGTCCTAGTGGGCTGAGGAGGGTGGATGGTTGGGGTGCCACAGTCACATGATCCATTCAACTCACAAACGTTTTTAGACTTTCAAAGTAGTAACACACACTTTTCATCAGTATTTGTCTTGAAACTTTTAATTAACTAATCAACCAGTCAGAAAATACTGGTGTTTATACTATATGTCTGAAATAGGCATTTTGTGAATTGATCAAGATGTATAAGAAACCATGGAAGTCATCAAGGAATATATTAAATCAGGAAAACCAGGCTCAAGGCCAAAGCACTGAGAAGCAGTGAGGCATAGAACAAACAGAGTCAAGTCAGCTGGAGACCTTAAGCAAATAAATCATCTAGCCAATGTGAGTTTTAATTTCTTCAATTGATAAATGAAAGTCTAGAGTTCTGAATATGTCTATTCCACAGGACCAG
>PVKM010004087.1:0-53848 GCA_004027735.1 Carollia perspicillata | reverse complement strand
TACCTACAGAGGAGTTCCCATCAGACTGTCAGCTGATTTCTCAAAAGAGACCTTACAGGCAAGAAGGGGCTGGAAAGAAGTATTCCAAGTCATGAAACACAAGGACCTACATCCAAGACTGCTCTATCCAGCAAAGCTTTCATTTAGAATGGAAGGGCAGGTAAAGTGCTTGTCAGATAAGGTCAAGTTCAAGGAGTTCATCATCACCAAGCCCTTATTATATGAAACGTTAAAGGGACTTACCTAAGAAAAAGAAGATAAAAATATGAACAGTAAAAGGATAGCAAACACACAGTTATTAACATCCACACCTAAAACAAAAGCAGACTAACAGGACCAGAGGCACAGAAATGGAGGTCACATGGAAGGTTGGCAACAGGGGAGTGGGAGGATAGGGTGGGGAGAAGGTACAGAGAATAAGTTGCATAGACGGTGGGGAGAAAACAGACAGGGAGAGGGCAAGAGTAGTGTGGGAAATGTAGAAGCTAAAGAACTTATGACACATGGACATGAACTAAAGAGGGGGAGTGTGGGTGGGAGGGGGTGTGCAGGGTGGAGGGGAATGAAGGGGGAAATGGGAGAACTGTAATGGCATAATCAATAAAATATATATATTTTAAAAAAAGAAATATTCTTTTTGTTAATTCCCACAGATTTTATACCCAGAGAGGCATCAGGCTTGCCTATTCTTTGAATTCCTAACTGCTAATAAAAATAGGCAATATTCATAAAGTACTTCTGGACCGGTACTGTTATTAGTGCTTAAAATACACTAACACATTTACTCCTCACAGGGTTGATATTAGGAAGGTAATAACTGTATCCACACATGGCAGAGGAAAACAATGGGACATAGAGACATGTAGTGGGTTGCCCAAGGCCACAGCTAGTAAATGGAACATTGGACTTTAAAACTCCATCTCCCTCAAACTGCCCCTTAATTACTATCAGCTCTTGTTATTTTTATTTCTAGGTTAGTTTTTTTTTTTTTCATTCAGTCAGAGGCATGCCTTGCATGTTTCCTCAGAAGTACTCAAACCTCTTCAGTTTTTCAGGTTTTATCTCTTTTTTTACCACATATATTGCACATCAAAGAGCTATTATGTGACATCCAGTTTTGGGACTTGAGTGAGTACATCTGAAATGTCTACTATTGCCTTACTTACACTTACCTACATCAGTTCAACCTGCATGCAAGAAGGTCAGTCTACCCTCAAACGCTGGTATAAAAAATGAAATACTGAGCTTGGCAGTGAGAAGATACGCAGTGCTGAGATTGGATAGACTGCTAAAATGCTTGGCAACATCCAGTGCTATGAAGAGGATAGTTTGTTGTTTACATAATTTCTTACCACTAAGAACTCAGAACTTAATTAAAGGTTATACAAAAAATACCTATGCAGACTATTAGTTTTTCTCCCTTAAAGGGACAAAAGCAAAACCAAAGCAAGGGAAATACATGCAATGCAGGACAGACACAAGGGGATAGACAGACACTAACAAACATAAGTCTTTCCTGGGAAACACTCCTGAAAAATTATTCAAATATCCCTTAATGAGAAAGAATTATACATGATGAGGTATTACGTACCCTGGGTAGAATTTATGGCATGTAATGCTTACTTTAAACTTAACAGAATTTTTATACTCTACAATGGCATTGTACTCCTTCACATTATACTCTTATTTGGGAGAATGCTTATGAAAAGCAAAGTTCAAAAAGACACAGAAAGTACTTCAAGTATAAATAATTAAAATGGACAGGAGGGGCAGTATAAAGCAGGGCAGCCCCTGCTTTATACCTTAAGTCAGTTACTAAATTGCAATGACAACAAACCCAAGTAAGCCATGCCCCTTTTAGATTATGTTTCTTCATGAGGAAATGGAACCTACGATGATCCTGATATTCAGTAAGTATCAATCAGTGCTTGACGAAGAGACTGTAAGGAGCCCCTTGCTGGACCTTTTATGGGAGCTCATTCCTCTGGGCTTCAGTGTAACGATACTGTCAGGCGCAACTTGCAATGGAAATTGTGCTTGAAACTCAGGTCTCTTTCCTACCTTGTCAGTTGCCAAGAGACATTTAAGCAACAAGAAAATAAGCTGACATTATTTCTTCATTTCAGCAGACAATAATGAGAGCTAAATTCTTACTTAAAAATTATGATCTGTCCCATGCATTGATTAACAAATGACCCTTTCCCTTCGCATAATGGTAATACTGTGGGCCCAGATGAGAAATGATGAGACAGACAGAAATGGGTTTCGTGCCTTGCCCAAGGCCATTATGTATGTCAATGACAACCATTCCTTTGACATTTTGCCATAAGCTCAGTCTCCAAAGACACATTTCTGATCTTGACTAATAACAGAGTCGCTAAAGAAACACTGTGCCTATTTAAGATGATGAAACAATTCCAACAAAAAACTTCTTTTCCAGAGTCTGACATCTCTATTTAGATCATGCAAATTCATGGTTTTCCTCATAATGTGTTAATCAACATTTGGCGGCATGACATTTCCTACTATATACATCAACTTTGTGGCCATGTAAAGGCATGGAGTGTATTTTTCATACTAATCACTCCATAGGTACAGCATTTAGAATTCCTTCCCATTTTAGAGAAGTGGGATGAGACTTTTGCTGAACTTCTATCAAACAATAATTTCATCTAAGACATTTAGTTCAACAGCCAGATTGGTGTGCAAGTGAGGCTAACATGCTGGGTACAATCCTTCTAAAGTTCAGTTAATTTCACAATCATCACAAAGAACTCGCCATGTCAGCTGGGAACTTTTAAGACTTACAATCCCACGCATCGCCCTTAACCAAGCAAATGAGAATCTGTACTGAAGAGCCTAGGAAGTTGCGTACTTACAATGTCCTAATATTGAGGTTTCAATCAGCAGATCCCTAAATGTTTGTGGTTTGCTGTCAGCATCCTACAGGGAGATACCAACTATTCTTGCTGCTGAGAAGACAAATCAATGATTAAGTCTGAGCTTTGATGATGGGAAGAGACTAAGGAAACCTCTTCATGGGAAAAGGCAAGCAATCCCCCTTCTGGTGTTCAAAGACTACACAGTGTCTTGGTTCTGAGCATAGAGTCTGGCACCTGACAAGCTGAGCGCAAAGTCCGGGCTTGAACCTTTGCCACAGTCTCTGCATCTATAAAAGGCAGCCGATGATAGTGCCTATTACCCATGGTTGCTATGTGTCTTCCATTACAAGTTATTTATATATGTGAAGTACTTCAAAAGCAATAGCTACTGTTGTAGAGTGTTCATTTGGTTTTTATTTTTTTTTTTACTGTTGTTCAATTACACTTGTCCCCACAGTGTTCATTCTTTCCAAAGGCTTTTGTGTTATATATCAGACAGGATAGGCTGTGTCTGTCACCCTCCCTATTGAGATGCCAGAACTTACACACATTACAGTACATGGTTTCTTCCATGTTCTTCTGAAGTTGCATGAAGAGCTGGAAGTCAATCCAAACCTGATGCCATTGAGCAGCCTCCGCTAATCTGACTGCTCGTCCCAGTTCAATAGCCTATTGGACTGTAAGCTTTTATTGTGTTGATGACAGCCCAGAAGACATTCAGTTCCTTTCTATTTAATTTTTCAATAGCACACACAGACAACAACAGTCAAAACAAAATCCTAAGCCTTCATAAGGCAAGTCTTAATGATTAGCAGAACTCATCCATACAGCAATACAGACTACCCACCTGTGTTAAATCCAAGAGATACTTTCCGGCCTCCTTTTGTGAGAAAATAAAATCACTACAATCAATCTACCGTTATGTGACATCATCATAGAAGTTGTTGACAAGTAAGAGCGAGTTGGTTGATGTGATAAGCAACAGGTCTTATGACTTCAAATATGTCAAGAAACTTGAAGCAGAAACCTCTGAGAAACATACAGTGATGACTTCTAAACAAAGACCTTCGCGAAAGTAATATAAATTAACACCTTTCTTAGAACTATTACACGGCAGCAAGTTGACACTAGTGCCCTCACGGCAGTCTGCTGCTGACACCACAACCAATGCCAATGCCTGTTTCAAACCATCCAAAATTCAGATGCAAAGTGGGGTTTGTACAGTTCCACTTTGTTCTATGTGAATGGAGTCTTACTTACAGCAGCACAATAACTGGTCAGCCAATTACAGGTCTCTCTGAGACTCAGTGTATTGTCAACGAGTGCTCCAGAGAGCACTGAAAACCACTGAATGTGCCACATACAGACTGTGTGCACAATGAAGTGGGGATCTGACAGCCAAGAGGCCAGCATGTGCCCGCGCTGCAGGCCTGGAAACCTGAGCAATAAAGGCTCAAGGAAGTTATTGATTAAAGGACACATGGACAAAAGCTAAGGGGGGTGGAAATGGGAGGGAGGTGGGGAGCACTGGGGGGGTGGACTGGGATGGGAGTAAACAACAGAAAATTATACTTGAATAACAATTTTAAAAAATAAACAAAAACAGGAATTTGAAAATGGAAAAGAAAGTTATTGATTCACTTCATTTTTGGATACTTCAAATAAAACTCAATGCAGTTACTTAAGATTAATTAATTAAGATGTTATAATTAGCAAAAAATAAAAAGAAACTACCGACTAGGAAAACTAGGAGGTTTTCCTCAAGCTGCACATGGTGTACATCTAACCAAAGAGAATTAGAACTTCAGTTTAAAAAAACAGCTTTTTGAATTGTGTAAAGCAGGGGTGTCAAACTCATTTTGACCAGGGGCCACATCAGCCTCGAGCTTGCCTTCAAACGGCCAAATGCAACTTTAGGACTGTAGAAATGTAACTACTCCTTAACTAGGGGCCAGATTCAGCCTGCAGGCCTTGTGTTTGCCCTCTGTAGTGTATATAGCATCCCATGTCTACCCCTTCAATCTTTTTCTTTTTAATTTGTTTTTTAAAAGATTTTATTTACTTATTTCTAAGGAGAGGGGAAGAGAGGGAGAGAAACATCAATGTGTCCCTGCATCTCACATGCTCCCAACTGGGGACCAAGCATGTGCCTGGACTGCGAATGAAACCTGTGACCTTTTGGCTCCTAGACCCATGCTCCATCCACTGAGGCACACCAGCTGGGACTGCCATCTTCCTTCTTACCTAACTGAACTGTAATTTGACATTAACATCTTTGTGTTGCTGCAGCTCAATTTTCAATTCCTTTATCTAGAAAGGAATGTTCTTATTAAATACTGTATTTAAACCATAAACATGAAAACATTTCCTTTCTAGCTTGTGCACACACAAGGGACACCTAGAAATGCAAAACCAGAAGCAGCAGCAATGTACACAAAAGTGCTCCACAGCATAGGACTGGAGACTGATCAGTGTCCACCAGATATGAAGAGATGCGACACAGGAAAAAGCTTCGTTTGTTAAAGATGAGTATGCCTAAAAGATTGATGTTAAAAAAACCTAAGCTTATCCCCACCACAGCATTTACATACTTCCACTGACAGTCTTCAAAGGGCTAACTGGATCAAACAGAATATGACTAAAAGGAAATGGAACTCATTATTTTGTTCAAAGGAAATGCAGAGTAAATAATACTAAAGGCACATATATCAGTGATCAGTCTAAAAAGAAAGTATCATCTAGTTATGCTACTAAGATATGAAGGGAGGGAGGGTATGAGGGGAAAAGCAGCCACCTGTGGTCCACTGTCACTTTTCTGCCAGTAGAAGTGTACCAGAACTGAAAAGTACAGGGTCTATCAGAAGTAACATCGGTTTGAGTGTGGTTGGTAGGATAATAAATGGGTATAATAATTTATACTTTTAATTTGAACATTACACCTAAAACGGCATGGTGTGCTTGAGTGTGATATTGTTATGTTACAGCATTACATGCTTAATATTTCATCTTAAAAAAGGGGCATTATCTGTTTTAGACCCTGTGGAAAGAAACAATGCAAGTAAAAGAACAATACAAGTATTCACCAGATTTATCCATGATGTAGCCAGCAACACCTCTTCCCCGTCATGGTGAAATAAATTCATACATTTGAGAGCAAGGCAGAATGAATCGAACATTCCAGTACTGCAATGGAGGCTACAGAAAAAACAGACGCTCCACTTCAAGCAACAAATTTCTGTAGAACATTTTCAGAGACTGCAATCCAATCTGTAAATTGGTTTCTGTGATTTAGACCTTTGATTTGTAAATCACAGAATTACCTCAGTCCAAATCAGTTAATATGTCAGCGAGTCTGCTCCGTGAAATAGTGTGCAAGGTGAGTGTGCTGTAGTATGAGCTATCAACAAGCTACTTCCCAATGAGCTTAACAAAGGGTCCCACTGCAAGACAACTTCTAAAAAAATATAGTGTAAAACAATATGAAGGCAAATCACATACATATGTTTTAATAGCACTGAACCTTGTGGAGCTCGAGTTACAAATGAACACAAGAATAAACTATAGGTCCAAACGAGCTGAAAACACATGTAACTGTTAATTACTTGATTGGTCAGAAGCCACTGTGGACTTCTACAAAACAAAAGCATTTAACCATGACCCCAGTCATGAGGAAGGAAACAATGTAATGTGTTTGCATTACTCTGAACCTCGAACAGTAACAATTGGATGGTTATTAGTATTTCACTAGTACTTTTACTATCTCATTCAGGCCTTACAGTTACATTGTGGTGAGGTAAAATAGTGTTGTCCTGGATTATCTCAGATAGCTCAGTGTAAACAGAAAAGGGAGGGGGAAAAAAGCAGCAATGGAATCTGGAAAACTCAACCAGCCATTGCTACTTGTGAAAATGGAAGGGGACCTCAGAGGAAAAGGGGATGGGGACCAGGGGACGGAAGAGGTCAGCTAGAGAACACACATGTACATATATGCACAGCCCAAGGACACAAGACAACAATGTGTTGACAATGGTGGAAGGGAGGGAGGACTGGGGGGAAGGAGGAAAATAGGGACCTCTGTAATGGTGTCGACAATAAAGTACCCATATTTTGCAGTGTCTAATGTGCACTTTTTTTGCCCAAATTTTTGATGGAAAAATAAGGATGTGCATATTACACATTCAGGGTAATACCTGAAATATCTTGTCTCTGTTCTTCTGTTTTGTAATTATTTATTACAAAAAATGTCTTGTGCCATAATATGTTCAAATATAAATTCTAAAACTCCTGTATAAGAAACAAGTATTTAAAATAAGTCAATAAACAATTGATTTAAAAATTTGATTTCCTTCTTTATGGTTCACATACACAGAGACACATCTATGTGAGAAACATCATTGCATTGCATGCTGTACTAGCCCCAACCACAGAAAGAAACCACAACCTACCAGGGATCAAACCTAGTGCCCAAACTCTGTGCTCTCGGTATGTGCCTTAATCAGAGATTAAACCCTTCTGGGATATCTTGGTCACAATGGAAGAAGAGTTCTCTTCAGCTGCACATTAAATGCACAAACACTAACGAAAACTGATGAAGTTACCAAAAAAAGAAAAGAAAGGTTTTAAGAAAATTTAAGATTTGCTGCTGGGCCACATTCATATCCATCCTGGGCCTCATGCAGCCCGTGGGTTGGACACAACTGCACTGTATGTAAGAGATGATGCTACAAGCAATTGATCCACCCAGGCAGGGCTTCTCCCTTAGTGTTATTTTATGTTTTTATGTATTCTTGATGCAAATGATTTGTTGGACATATGGTGAGATTATTTTAGCCCACTCTGACTTGCTTTCTCATTTTCTTAATGCTGCCTTTGATTCATGCCCATTTTAAAGTTACTTAGGTGTAACTTAGAATCGTTTCAGCTTTTTATGATTATATTTGATTGTCCACAGTGGCAAGGATATCCCCTTAAAAAGTTTTTCTTCTAGGACCTTCATAAGAGGTATGTAACTCTCCCCTTTATTACGTTTGTGACTGATTTCACCTTAATGGCTATGGTACCAGATATGAGTGATAATTTGTTCCATATCCAGTTGTTCCTGCACCATGCTTTCAAAATACTTATCTATTCCTATTGAATTGCAATGGTGTCTTCGTCAGAACACAGTGGGCCATACATGTCAGAGTCTATTCCTAGATTCTCCCTTCCTTTTTACTGAGTAAGGTCAATACTTTACTATGACTACTACTCCTGATACTACAGATTTGTAGTAAGTTTTAAAATCCAGTAGCATAAACCCTCTAAATCTGTATGTAATATTTTAGAATTGCTTTAGGTATTCTACACTTTCTACATTCACACATAAACTGTACATACCCATGTGCAGATTATGCTTAAAATTAATGCAAGCTGTAGTAATATAAAAATACATGAACATATACAAGCATAGGAGGATAGAAGGGCACAATAATCATTACAATCGCTATTCCTCCCTAAATGGATGAAAAAATTGAATACAATTCCAACTAACAGAAGTAAATTTGTAATTCTACAAACTAATTTACAGTTCATATAAAAACATTTCAAGGATAGCTGAGGTTATTTAAAAAAAATGAAACATACAGACTATCCCTACCAGGTACTGGGTTGTACACATCACACAATTAAAATACAATAATTCTGACACATAGACAAAGGATAAGATCAAGAGAAACAAAAAATACAATCTAGAAATAGACCTAACAATATATGAGGTCTTAATAGGAAAAAAAAAAACCCACAAATGGTCTAGAGGCCAAACATAAAATCACACAATGAAAACTGCTGTGTTTTCTTTTTTAAAAACATTTTTCCAGCTGTGAGATATAACTGATGTAAAACATTGTATAAACTTAAGGTGTAGAATGTGATGATTTTAGATGACTTGACAAACATATACTGTAAAACACATAAAGGAACAGAAGTCCAGATATCAAACCTTACATATATATATGGTCAATAAAGATTTTACAAGGGAGCCAAGTATAATCAATGGGGAAAAGATAATTTTTTCAATAAATGATGCTGGGAAAATTGGAAAACCACATGCAAAAGAATGAAATTGGACCACTGTCTTACACTATTCCTCAAAAATTATCTCAAAATGGTGTGAAGACTGAAATATATAGGAACTGAAATATGAAAAAAAAACCCACTTCTTGACGTTGGTCTTGGCAATAACTTTTTGGATATTGCACCAAAAGCATAAGCATCAAAGGAAAAATATGTGGACTATGAAGTTTATATATAGCAAAAGAAACAATCAGCAAAATAAAAAAAATTGACCTATGGAATTGGAGAAAATATTTGCAAATCATGTATCTGACAAGAGATTGGTGAATAAAAATATATATATACAAGCAACTAACACACAGAATAGGAAAAAATAATAATTACTTCAATTCTAAAATGAGCAAATGATCGGAATACATATTTTTCCCAAGAAAATATACAAATGTTCAAAATGTACATGAAAAATATCATCAACTTCAGTAATCACAGAAAAAAATCAAAACTACAATGAGGTCATGCTGCACCCATTTAGCATGGTTATTAACAAGGCAAGACTTAACAAGGGCTAAACAAAATGGAGAAACTGCTTTGTTTTAAATCTCAGGTCTGCCAAATACACACAGCTTCTCTATTTTGACCACTGATTTACTTTTTATTGCAAACCAGTAAGAATAGATCTATTGACCTAATGCAGTTACAATTAATTTTCCAAAAATTAGAGGTCAACTCCTGATACATTAAAGATATGTGTTTTTTAAAAATGTTTTACAATAACATGGTGATTAACAGAAGGCAAGTAAGTATAGGATAAAGTATAATATGGTAATGTAGGGGTTAGGGGAGAGGGGTGGGTGTGAAGGAGACTCCACTTGTGGTGGTGAATGGACAATATGTATACATACTGCACAGATGCGGGATTACAGAATTGTACGCTTAAAGGCTATAATTTTATTAAACAATGTCACCCCAACAAATTTAACTTATAAAACAAAAAGTTAAACAACAGAACAAAATACAGGGTTTCTGATCAAAATAGAATTCCTAAGGAAAATGGAAACAGCATAAAATACACTGATGAAATTTAAATGGGATCTGACCACGGTTATATATGAAAATGAACACGATAACAAAGTTAAAAGAAAAGCAATAGTCTTGGATATGATATTCATATAACCTAGGAAATATAAGGACTCAAAATCTTATGAAAAATGTCTATGAATCACAAAGAAAAAGACAATCAACCCAATAGGCAAACGAGTCAAGGATGTGGGCATGCAATTCACACAACTCACAGACATGGAAATGCAAAATAAACAATCGTGAGGTACTAGTACACATATTCTTTATGTCACTGGCTCTGATAAATTCAAGGGTCTGAAGGCATTTTCTTCAAGGATGTAAAGAAATGACAAATCTACGCCCTGGCTGGTGTAGCTCAGTAGATTGATTGATCGCGGACCTGTGAAGCAAAGGGTTGCAGGTTTGATTCCCCAGTCAGGGCACATGCCTGGGTTGCAGGCCAGGTCCCCAGTGGGGGCCACATAAGAGGCAACCACACATTGATGCTTCTCTCTCTCTTTCCCACCCCTCCCCCTCTCTAAAAATAAATAAATAAAACCTTAAAAAAACAGAAATGACAAATCTCATACAGTGCTGGTAGGTTTTGTTCTTTATAGAAGAATAGTTAAAACAATGCAAAACTGAGGAAAGGGACAAAGATTTTCTATGTCCCTTGCACTATTTGGATTGTTATTATGTTACTTTAATTAAGTAGAAAATTTTGAGACAGGAACTAAAATGAAATTTAAAGAAGAGTAGCTCTTGCTTTTGCCATAGTGGAGTAACAGGAACCACCCTTAATTTACTCTCTCACTTAACTCTGTCTCTCATGTAAACAAATAGAAAACAAGGCAAAATAAGTATATCTGTGTAAGTTTCTAAAACATGCACAGTACTTTGTAGTGATACCTAAGAAATGACTGGTTGCCTAGGGATGGAAACAGCTGTAAGTATAGCATAAAGTCCTGAGAAAACTCAAGAGAATGGAGATATTGGCTATCTTGATGGTGGCAATAATTGCACAGCATCCAAGTGTATACTATAAATTATTTCAAGCATGCTAATTATAGCTCAGCAATGTTATTTTTAAATACCAACAGGTAACCTGTTTGACTTTGCCCTTTCTATATATCCAATCCTTAATTTTGCAACACAGGGGAAATATAAAGTAATACTATGTACCATGTATGAACATTAAGAGTTAAAATTTCAGCAGCATACATTATTCACTTAGAAAAATATCTGAGATGTAGTAAATGCTCAAATTTTTCTGCTATTAGTACTACATGCAAGATATTGGCACAATTATCATCTCATGTAATCTCCATTTATCTTACTGATATGCCCACTAACAGAAGATCAAAGCAGTGAGGTATCTACTTACACAGACCCAGGTGACTAAAAACCCAGTACTAGTCACCACTGGTGTCCTATTGTGGACCAAGTTTAACTGCAATGTAACTATTTTACATTTATGAAGAGATTTTATTTTTGAGGGAGACAGGAATACAGGAAGAAAGAGAGGGGAAAAAACACCCATGTGTGAAAGAAACTGCAACCCAGGAAGGTCCCTTGAACAGAAATGGAACTGGCTATCCGTTTATTTGCAGAATGACACCCAACCCACTGAGCCACACCAGGAGAATTCTTTCATTGAATTTAATGACAACAGATATTTTGCCCTGGATGGTGTGGCTCAGTAAATTCACTGCCATCCTGTGAACGAAAGGATTCCAGGTTTGATTCCCAGCCTAGGGCACATTCCCAGTTATGAGCCAGGTCCCCACTAGGCAGCACTCAAGATGCAACCACACACTGCTGTTTCTTACCTTCTCTTTCTCCCTCCCCCTCTAAAAAAAAGTCCTTTTTAAAAATTTTAAAAAAGAGATTTGAATCTTTATGCTATTTTAATGGTTCTTTATTTAAAAAATTGTGTGGTTCTCATACACAAATAAAGCTGTTATTTGACTCCAGTATCCAGCAACTTAGCAAAATTTACATATTATATCTAATAGTTGATTCATTTGACTTTTCAATTACATAATCAAGATGACTTGCAATAATGACAGCTGTATCTCTTCTGTCCTCTTCTCATGCCCGATCTCAAGAGGGAACACTATAATTTCGTCTGACTACCACACTGGCACTGTGCTGCTGTGCGGGACATCCTTAATAGCCCAAATCTGCAAGGCCCACATTTCCAATTCTCACAGGCAGCCCCTGGTCACAAAACACACTGGACAGATAGATATTCTTACCTCCAAACCCAGTGAAGTCCTAACACTGCAGGGATGGGAAATGAAAGCACTCCCCTCTATCTCAAAGCTTCCAAGTCTGTTTAGGATGATTTCCCCCCCGACATGATTTCCTATATACAAAAAGTCCTTGTCACTGAATGCCTCCTTATAGGTGAAATTAGGTTTCACAAACATGTATTTACTCCAGCTCATCACTAACCTACAATCTCATGACATAATATTTGCATTTCAAAACTAGTTTTTAACTCAGTGTTGTTTCTGTTCTCAGTATGTACTACAAACCCTCATTCAGTTACACAGTAAGTAATGAAGCACGCATTCTGAATTTATTATGTTCACTACAGTTTTTGGTCAAGGGCAGTATATAGGATTTAAGGACGAGTAACACCATGGTTACTTAAAGTGCTCCTGAAAATGTAGGATGCTGGGTCGCACCCACACCTATAGAATCTTCTGGCAATTCATAAAATTTCATTATACACATGACAAACCTGAGACCCAGAGAGTGGCGAGGACAAAGTTCCTTGTCTTCTTGGCATATACACATCTGGAAACTGGGTCTTATCATCCTATGGGGATCATATATTTATTGATTTATTGCCCAATCTGGTCTAAATTTGAGAGGGGGAAAAAGGGGAACACGTATTAATAATTACACTGCGATAACAGATGTAAATTTGATCTTTCCTGGTGAAGTCAAGTCCTGTGACAACTCACCTAATCCCCAATATCTGTTTTATAAGTCAGTAATCACAAACAAGGTAATCTACCACCAAATATTTTCCTTCTTTTTAATTTTTTACAATAAATTTCTTCTTGGCTATCATACTCACTAGCAATTCCTTTCCATCTGAACTTAATGAAAATGTACTTCCTTTTTTCTAACAAAGAAAAGATGTAACCTTTATCTTCCCATATCCAGTACGGTACAGGTTTCAAGAGTTTAGGTTCTGGAATTATAGAGATCTCAGTTTGGATCAGTTTTAACAGCTATACCTTGACAAACCTACTTAATCTTTCAGTGACTCAGTTTCCTTACTGCAAAAGGATTTACCGAGATGGTTGAATAAGTTCTAGGGTCAAGTAATATTTGATAAAGGGGGTAGGAGCATAAAATAGAGTAAAAAGAGACTCTTCAAGAAATGGTGCTGGGAGATCTGGACAGCTACATGCAAAAACAATAAAGTCAACCACCCATATACCCAAAACAGAAAAATAAAATCAAGATGGATGAAAAACAATTATAAGTCATGACACCATAAAAGTACTAAAGGAGAACATAAGCAAGAAAATTTCTGCTATTCCCTACAGCAATATTTTCACGTATATGTCCCGTGGAGCAAGAGACATAAAGGAAAGAATAAACAAATGGAACTCCATCAAGTTAAAAATCTTTGCACAGCTACAGAAAACATCATAAAAAGAAAAGGGAACCAATCATACAGGAAAATATATTTGTCAATGATACCATGCACAAAGGTTTGATGAGGAAGGATGCTCAGCATCAGTCGCCATCAAAGTCATACAAATTACAACCACCATGTGATACCACTTCACACCACTCGGGATGGCCATATATAAATGAACTAACAAGTAAGGATGAGGTTGTGGAGAAAAAGCAAACCCTAGTAGACTTTGGGGGAGTGGAATGCAGACTGGTGCAGCCACTGTGGAAAACAGTATGGAATTTTCTCAGAAAACTAAAAATTGATCTGCCTTTTGACCCAGCATTTCCACTGCTGGGATTATACCCTGAGATCTCTGAAACACCAATGCAAAGGAACCTCTTCACGCCAATGTTCATAGCAGCACAATTTATAGTAGCCAAGTGCTGGCAGCAACCTACGTGTCCATCAGTAAATGAATGGATCAAAAAACTATGGTACATTTACACAATGGAATTCTATGTGGCAGAAAGAAAGAAGGAGCTCCTACCCTTTCATGACAGCATAGGTGGAACTGAAGAGTATAATGCTAAGTAAAATAAGCCAGGTTGTGAGGGACAAATACATTATCATCTAACCCATAAGTAGAACCTAATCTACAAAACAAATAAGCAAAATAGAACCAGAGACATGGAAATAAACAACAAACTGACAGTGGGGGTGAGAGGAGAGGAATACAAGGAAAGAAGTGGAAGGGTCAAATCATGGTACCTGTATGAAGGACCCATGAACAAAGACAATGGGGATGAGTGGGACAGAATTAAGTAATGGGGACAACTGTAATGGAACAAAAATTTTATAAGGAAAAAATTATAATAAAATATTAGTTGAGGATTTTAAAATATTTTTTAAATTAAATGATCAGCCCTGGTGGGTGTAGCTCAGTGGATTGAATGTGGGCTGTGATCCAAAGGGGTCACTGGTTTGATTCCCAGTCAGGGCACATGCCTGGGTTGTGGGCCAGGTCCCCAGTAGGGCCCACACAAGAGGTAACCACGCACTGATATGTCTCTCCCTCACTTTCTTCCTCCCTTCCACTCTCTAAAAATGAATCAATACATAAAATCTTTAAAAAAATAAAAAATAGTGATCAAAAAGGTGTGTGGTACATGGTAAGTACTTAGATAGTTTATGGAATTGTAATGTTAGTGATAATAATAAAGACGGATACCACAGGGTGACTGCTGGGGGGAGCAGGGTTTATGGGGAGTAAATGGCAATGGCAAAAATGTAATCAAGATTACATATTTGCAAGAAATTTCATAAAGAGACCTCTTGAAACATTCTTGGACAGGAGATATAAGTAGAAAGACTAACTAGAACATAGGCACTGTAGAACAAATGTCATTATTTGTATTCTTTCAGTGGTTTCAAATCAGGGCAAGCAGAGATTGAATTCTCACTTAAGAAACAATTACCTGTATGCCCTTGGGCAAGTTACTGCAAAAACCTAACGGCTAAGGTTTCTCAAATACCACAAATAATGCTACTAACTGTATTACACTCATGTTGTGATGTTTCAAAATAATAACATGATTTCCATAAAATCTTGAATAGTAGACACTCAAATATCAGATCACATTGTTTAGGTTTAACATTTTACAATAGATCTTCAATACGGTTTTTTTTTTTTTAAATAGGGAATTGTAACATAAAGAACACACAAAGAATGTTTGATAAATATTCTGATTCAAAACCAAACTCCTAGACTGGTGGTTTTGGTACACATATTTTTTGTATTGCTGCATTTTAATTAATACCAACCTTGGCTTGCGTATTCCAAAAATAATTTTTCAACAACTGAAACTACACAAATACCAGCCTGACTTCTCATTACTTAAAATAAATGGCCAAATATTCACATGGGCAAAATGTCCTTTTTCTTCTTCTTTTACTCTAGGTAACAATATATAAAACCTACTCTAAAAGGACAAACCAAAAAAGTGTGTTCTCTGATAACTACTAATCTTTTTACAACACTGGATATCAGAATAAACATGTTGCAATGAACTATCTTCTAAATTTTTTAGCAATACTAATGAGATGAGAACTAAACTGGAAATTAATTTTTTAAAATGTGCATTTTGAAAAATTTGTCTGCAACCCACAGTGGATGACTGATATCATTAACACACCCCCATTACTTCACAGTGACCTGTAATGTTTGTTACTTTGAGTTTGCCCTTCCAGATTTTAATTGTCAGTAAAAAGCTGTGGTTTCTCATTATTTGCATATCGTAATACACTACACATTGTATACATTCAAAATCTCATTAGGAGAAGGATTTCAAGACTCACATTAGAGTGAGACTTGACCTTCACATGTTATACCATGTGTCTGTGGTCATTGGAACGCTACAGGTCCCAAGACAGGATGTACTTGCGTTGGCCATGTACGAATGTATGCGTGTGAGCCCAGTAACATACTCCATGAAAAATATTTTATCTTTCAATGCTGAGAAAACAAAATTCTAGATTCACAGCTATACTAGTAATTCTCAGATTAGTATGTGGAACTCATTGCTTATCCATTCTAATATATCAGCTCAGAGTTGTTTGCCCAAGGATGGGGATGACACTGCATAGACAAATCCAGGGGTTATGGCATAAACCATGTTATGGAAAATATGTGTGCGAAATACGTAGCCCCTAGCCCCATACTGACGTTTCGTCCACTGCAAGGGTACATGCAACACATAAAAATTTTAACTTACAAGGATGTGTAAACAAAAGCGTAGTTTTTTACTGACCCTAATTCTAACATGCAGGAGTACTCGGAAAAGTCATTATGTTTTAGGATTTTTGAATGAGTATGTATTTCCTATACTTTTTTTTCCTAACCTAGTATGGATATTATAAATTTGTAGTTGTTAATGGCCAGCTCTCCCAAAGTGACATTACTTCAATGATTATGTCTATATTTTAAGCTCTGATATCAAAACCAGGTTTACAAAGTGGACTCAGATGTGCATATCACTTAAAGAGTGCCAATGTTTTTGTTTCATTTTGTAATAGAAGTTAAAATGTAATAGAAGTTAAAGCTGGCACTCTGTTCCGGACCTCCGTTAACTCCCTGCTGGCCCCCAGGCTCCAGACGACCACCTGCTGACTAGTTGACTCCCTGTCTAGGACTCAGTTCATCTATTACGATCTCTTCATCCTGCCCCTGACAATTTCCGCCCTCTGCTTCTGTGTCCTTGGCTCCCACTCTCCTGCTCCCTGCTTGTGCCGCGTGACCCCTCCCCTCCCCACTTTGTTGCAAAGGTATTTAACCACCCACCTGACCCCTCCTCAGTGCCCAGAATTTGGAGGCTGTCTCCTCTGGGTCCGCATGCGTTAACAAAGCGCTCACTCCATTGACCCCACGTCGTGTCAGAGTCCGTTTTTCCGCAACAATTTTACCCAACAATATATATCCTTTAGTAAACAGAAGCAGAGACGCAATTCCTTGTCATGTCTTTTCTGCTTAAGGTACTGGAGATGTTCAGGAATATTTCATTGGAGTGCACTATTAGGAATTTCTATTTGCCAATGTTATTTCTTAAAAGGTAGAATATAGAAATAATACATTACATAGCAGGCATTTCTTATAGGTTGCTATAGCACATAACTGCCATTTCCATTCTGTAAGCCTGAACTATTGATTGAAATAACCATGGTTGGGATTTCATCAAAACAATTCTTGAATGTCCACTATGTACCAGGTATTTTTCTAAGTGGTAAGAATCACAAGAAGAAATGGATACGGTCACAAGTTTTTGAGTTTTAACTATAAGAGTTCAAATTTCATTAATCTAAAATATTTCGTATATGATCAAACATTATCTAAGTCATAAGATTTTAAGTCAATTGTACTTCGTCTCCACTGGGGATGGAATAACCCCTAAATAAGTTCAGGACAATTATCCACAAGCAAATGAAATTGTAGATGTCTAACATTTCTTTCCATTCTTAACTTTTTAAAATGTTGGATATATTTAAAACTGTTTCCTCATCTGACTCCTGCTCTGTGCCAGTTCCTGTCTTGGTCTTATCCCTTCCCCATCACTAGTACTGCTGCAAGCTTTGGCGTGTTTCACTCATTCTTGAGACTTACAGTTTGGCCAGATGTTTCCCAGCTTGTGTTGAAGACTCTGGCTTGGAGTTCAGTCCAGATTTAAACTTAGTAATAATGTCCTTCAGGAAACACACAAGCAACCCAGTAGGAAAAAGTTCTACAGTTCATACTTAAAAAGCAAAAAAGATCAAGGGCACAGAATGATGGCAATAGATATCATATTGTTTTGGACTTTACAACACATTCCCCTCCCCCCCCCAAATTTGAGAGGAATAATGGTTGTTAATGCTGCTCTTGAGTTCTGTTTACATTTACATTGGTAAAACATTATGTTATTTATGTTATGACATATTTTTCCACATTTTTTACTTCAAAAACTTTTTTTCCTACTTGCCCCCTCTAAAGCCTAGGTGTGTCTTATGATCTGAAAACTATGGTAGCCACTCTTTGTTGTAAAATTTATGTGCTGTTTAATCTGGGCTTGTGTGCAAATAAGAAAAATCTTACATTTGCATTACTGTTTTGTTACTGAATTTTCAATTAAAGTTAGCAAGTTCCATTAAGTGCTTAATGCATTTACATTATTGGGTCAGGTAGATCTTTAAACGTTAGAAACAATTACACAGTCAATGGTGAGTAAATATCAAGTGGTAAAAGTTGCAATAAAGATCCATTCTGAAGTACACCTATACTTACTAAGCAATCAGATATATATTTACATGCATAAATCTACTTAAACCTCTGAAAAGAAATGCAGTAACACAGAATTTATTATAGCTGTCAAAAAATCTTGATACTGAAAATAATTTTCTCCCTTTAAAGAAAATACTATTCATTTCAGGTTTAATATAAGAATAGGAATAAGTAAGTGCAATGATACATTGCCCTTAAATGCGGGAGTCTAAACTGCCCATAGGGAATACAAAAGAAGTCCTAAATAATACAACATCCTGCACAGTAGCCATGCCTATTCCTCAAACCGAGGTAGGGTTTTTTTAAGATCAGGAACAGTGTTGCAATGACTCTCCAGTCTGCCATAAAAAGAAGGGGTTTTTTTTATTACCCACTGGTTAGACAGAGACTGAAGAAACAGACAAGCACAAGACGTCTATGTTGGTGAGGATTAAACTCATGACCCTTTCTACAGGGCAATTTTCAGTGTTCAAATTACTTAAAATCTGCATGCACTTTGACCTTATAACTCAATGTCCAGGATTACAGCTACAGAAATTTAAGAAAAAATGTTATGTTAAAGGAGTAAATGACAAAAAGAAGTCATCAGAAAGAATACCATCAAGAGAAAACTTAACGGAATCTAAAAAAGGAGTCATAAAAACAATTACCAAGGTGACAATTTTAAGTCCTTACCTCTCAATGAGTACTTTCTATGGATTAAATTCTCAAAAGACTTATAAAGGTAAAGTAATCAAAACAATATAGTACTGTTGGTATCTTGTAGAACTCCAACATTATAAAAAACTAGACAAAATGGACCCTATTATCTTGTTTGTAAGAACATCATGCTTGACCTGTATAACCCTAAGCCTCCGCATCTAGATCACACCCAATATAAGTTTTGACGAGTATTTTCTTTTCCCTGGCAAATATATGACCTATTAATGACTATCCTAACAACACTGTTTAGGATACAAAGGTTGTTTTTGTTTTTTTTTCAATATAAGCAATGCATGAACTTCCCACTTCAGTGTTATGAACAAGCAGATGTTTATTTAGTAAGCATTTCCTGATGCTGCTGAGAAAAGTTACCTTGGCACATTCTATTCCTAAGCCGGTACTACATGATGAGACTGAAGCATATAATGATCAAAATGCCTGCGGCCAGAAAAAAATTGAGGTAACCGAATCTTCGCAAAAATTTGGTAGAGTCCCCGGGAAAGGCTCCTTGCAGGAGAAATGTCGCCTTGGCCTACATTTCTGTGGCGCACACTATGGTTAGGCAGTGATACTGATGACCATGCTGCTTGCTGGTAGTAATCCACCTAAAACTCTTATGTGTTTGCATTATGTGTTTGCATTATTTCACAATACAGTAATTAGTCCCCAACTAATAAAGACATTTAAAGTAATGATTTCTAAGTTGCAGATGTGCCTCTGTATATGTTTCCAAAATTCTATCAGTTGAGAAAAATACATTGTTAAACTTCCTCATATTCACAGGAGGAGTGTAGAATGACCTTTTCCCTTACACCCTTCATCTATTACTGCTCCTAACAACTTCTAAGAGGAAGCCAATCTCGTGATGCTAAAAACCTCAAGTAACATGCAAGGCCTAAAAACTGCTATGTTTATGAGTCTAATGTAAGCTATGTGAAATCTAAGAATACTTGCTTTTTTCTTCTAATCTCTCTAAAGTAAACCATGTCATAAATACAAAAAAGAAACCAAATTAGTAGACATGGTATTCATTATTTAGATACTTACACCGCTCCATAAAGAATTAAATTTCCAGTGACATGCAACCTGCTTGAAGTAAACACATTCCACAAGCACTGGACTCAATTGTGTATCATTTGACACCTCAGAAATAAATTCCTTATTAAGTTGACAGTGATATATTAGGTTACCAGTAATTATACATACACCATATAATGAAAATGCAGTAACATTTCAACTCTTAAAAATGAGTTCTATTTGGAATTTAGCATTATACCAAGTTGGAGACAGGATAAACTTACTTTTAATCACTTTCTAAAATTCTAATTAAATAGAGAACATGCTTATAAAGCTAAAATATACCACTAATGTGATGGAAATCTCAGATGACTAAATAAGGTACACAGAACAGAGATGAAAGTCCTGTTAATACTATGAAAGTACCTCACTGTGACCCCAATCACCAGGATATTACATAGAGGAGAAAAACTGTATAACGCATAGTCCTTTCAAATAGCAGGTAATCCAAAATTAATTCACACTTATATTCTGGGAAGCCACGAGTTCTCAAGTAAAATAATGAACAATATAAAGAAACTTTAGAATGAATGTCAATTTAATTCAATTTAAAAAACATTTACTGTTTCTCTTACCAGGAGCTAACAAGGTTTCTGGCCCTGAAAATATCATTCATAAAGCCAAGTCAGGGGTGTAAACATATCTTTTGAGAGAAGGTACTGCCTGCTACAGTCTTCACATGAACAGGGTGCCATAAAGATACAGCTCAGGAATGAATTACCATGGTAATCACAGAGAGAAAACACCTCAGCTCAGACTTCAAAAATGACTTTGCCACATAGAGAACCATGGAATGACATTGTATGAGGACATCATGATCAGAGACACAGAAGAATAAATCCCAGCAAAAATTTCCTATGGACTGAAATCTGGCTGGTGTGGCTCAGTGGATTGAATGCCGGCCTGTGAACCAAAGGGTTGCTGGTTGGATTCCCAGTCAGGGCACATGCCTGGGTTGCAGGTCAGGTCCCAAAAGGAAGCCCATGAGAGGCAACCACACACTGATGTTTCTCTCCCTCTCTCCTTTCCTTCCCCTCTAAAGATGAATTAAAAAATATATTTTTAACATAAACATTAACATAATTAAATATCAACACAATTCTCTCTTCTACCTACAAGAGACAGTACCAGCTGCAAGTGAGACTGCGACTACTAAAGTGTTTGAAGAAATTGAGAATTCTCGACATGTGTAAGGGTTAACCAACTGGAATACCTAGTAAATGGAAGACCTTATTCCTTGTGGGAGCCTTTAATTTGTTTCCCTTAAGATCTATGTTTACCTCAAAAAATAATGCTGCCTTCCCTGCTCATTGTACTGCTGCCATCAGAGGAAACTTCCTCTACCCCCCTCTATCAGAGTCCTTTCTGCTTCTCTGATCCTTGATAATAATTAGTTCAAGTATAGAGAGGTTGCTTTTGGCATGCTTCATATTCATTAAAATGGGTACCCACAGAAAGTATGGAAAAGCAAGGGGAGTGGGGGAGCCAAACAAATACAAAGTAACGTGTATATGGCAGCCTAGCAGGGAACGGAAACTCAAGCAGTCGAGGGAAAAGCTTGAAAAATAATTCTACCACAACAGACCCTCTTGGCACTCTGCGCCCCTGAGGATTTTCAGCAGCAACCAAAGCTGGTTCAACAGGGCAGTGAAACACGCGGGAAACTCCAGCTAAGCAACAGGGAGCATTAATTCCGGAGGTAAATGTACGGTGGTGCTGCCATAACTTTAGAAAGTGGTTTGAACAGCTTTCTAAATTCAAAAGCTATAATTAGGTATATGTACACCATGTACTTGCCTGGAATTTTAAAAAATAATGATTCATCATGTTTCCTCATAAAGAAATATTTCTTTATATTTTGATGGATCCTCTATATAAAAGCACCAAGTTGTCAGAATGCCAACTATCTTTCTTAGTAGCTAATCAATGTTATTAGAGACATTGCTAAAAATACCAATGAAGTAAACAGAAGCGTGTGGATTGGAAATATAAGTGGGCATCCATCATCTGTATTCCTTCCTCAGAAATAGCAGTACATTTCACTTAGAAACTATTGTGATGAGAGATGACTCTTTGTATTGCTTCTAAAATAAATGCCCAAGTTTGATTCCACGGATGAAATGCTTTGAGTGAGTTGAAAAATGTTTAATAGTCCAAGTTCAATATGATGAACCCCATTTTAAAGATACCAAACCTGAGATTCAGGCAAAGAACCTTCCCTAATGTTATACGACTAATGTGAAGACCAGACCTGTCACTGAAACCTGTCTTCAATTGCAATGCTCATGACCATTGATATATTCAATATATTCTGTATCCCACAGACAATAATAAAAGTAACTGAAAGCACAAATAATGGGTTTCATGAGGAATCCTTAAAGAATTTGATGGGTTCTTTGACAATAAAAAGCTGTCAGAAACTAATGTATGTCTATATATTCCCAGTAACTAAAATGAAGGTAATTGTCTTAAACTACTAAAGGAGAAAAATGAAAACACCTAAGATACAATAAGAACACACCACCCTGGCTGATGAGGCTCATTGGGTTCCATGATAATCAGCCTGCAACCTTAGGGTCACAGGTACGATTCCTGGGTGAGGGCACATGCCAGGGTGGCAAGCCAGGTCCCCAGTTGGGAGCATGGGAGAGGCAACTTATCAATGTTTCTTTTGCACATACATGTTTTTCTCCCCCCTCTTTCTCCCTCCCTTCCCCTCTCTCTAAAACAGAAAACCTTAAAGCAAACAAACAAAAATATCTACTGTGTAAGTGCATAAACCCCAGAGGGAGGGACCACTTACATTATCTATCCCTGGAGCTCTCAAATCAAAATACGTACACATTCCCCTTGATCCTGCCCTAAGAGGCATAGCTGGGATAGATCTCTCTATTGTCCTTTCAGCTTTATGAGTCCAAGATTCTATTACCTAATGTTTTGTAAGTTAAAAGTCCATAGCGGTTTCAGGTTTCTCCGTCTGGGCCTGATGGTAGTACGGTAGGGAGAATGCAGCAGGAAATCAGTAGCCTTTTACATGCAGTTACTATTAATACAGTATAATGAAATAGATATGTTGATCCTATTTTGATTTAGGAGCTCTAGAAATGAAATAAGGTGTGCTCAAGCAGCATTCGCGAACCTATTTTTCTCCTAAATGCCAGTTAGTTAAAAGAGAGCCCATTTAGACACACTAATTTATAGAAACCTTCTTCTCCCACGCGTCACATCCAAAGTCATCAAGGATGAATAGTGTAATAGTTTAATGAGCCAAAATTTCCCTCAAGTCATAGGTTCACAAGGAATAAAAGATATAAAAATATTTTATTACCTATAAATTTTTTCTTCAATAATACAATTTTAATAGTATTTTCCCTCAGTCAACTCTATCAAATTGTATTAGTGTGTAGCTGAACTTATTTCACTCCTTATTCAGTTGTGTTTTGTCTTTCAAAGTTCAGACCTCAATCTTCAAACTAGACTGCTCACCTGTGGTAATATTTCTCTTCCCTGAAGCCTGTAAAACTAATGAACTCTCAGATGACATCGGAAATGAAACTCAGTGAATGGGAGGGGTAAATGCATCATCTATACAAGAATGAAATAGAAAGCACATAAAAAGCTGAAAAGTAAACTAATGGCAAATCTTAAATATCACTTATGGCTCATAATATAAATGTATTTGTAAAGACCATAAGAAGGAGGTGGGAACAAACATTGTCCAAGGACACTGAGGAAATAAGGTGATTTGAGCTTATGTATGAGAGGCTGCCTCCGTGCCCATGACAGTACCTAGTGGCCTGGGAAAGAACTACAGGATTCAGGGAAACCTAACTCATCATTAGAAAACAGAAGGTGCGGGACTACCTGCCGTGAACTGACGGATTCTCACTAAGCAACATTCAAATAGGAGCACTGTAAATGAAGACTGACAAAATTTAAATAATCACAGAATATATAAACACAAACCCTAAAAAAAGAGCTGATAGGTGGTACACTGAGACCTAAGCATAGCTGGGATTGCTTTGGACAAGAATGAAATCAGAAGAGAAAGGATGTAGGCTTTCAAGAAATTCACTATTACTGAGCTGGTATGGCTCAGTGGGTTGAGTACCGGCCTGAGAACCAAACGGTCTCAGATTTGATTCCCAGTCAGGGCACATGCCTGGGTTGCAGGCCAGGTCCCCAGTAGGGGGCATGAGACAGGCAACCATACATTGGTGTTTCTCTTCCTCTTTCTCCCTCCCCTCCCCTTTGTCTAAAAATAAATGAGTGAAATCCTTTTTAAAAATTCACTATGGAAGGATTACACAAACACTGCTGTACGAAATAAAGAAATTGTCGTCCACTGAAGAGGATTAAGAGGATACTTGTGAAAAATATTCCAGGAAATGAGATCACATTTTCATCACCATCTAACAGCCTTCCAATAAAAGCAAAAAAAAAATCTATAGGAAAATAAAATGCCTTCCAGTCCCCTCAGTAATATCAAAATTAATAAAGAACAATTGCTGCAGGAACTGAACCCACCATCTATCCATCTGCAGGAAGCTTCTCAAGTGGTATTCCTGTAGAAGACACCAAACAATCGTAACAAAAGTAATTTTGGTTTGGGCATTGGCACACACACCAAGAGGGTGCTGATTCCACCCCTGATCAGGATGTATGCCTGTGTTGCAGGTTCCAGCCCACACGTTTCTCTCTCACATGGATGTTTCCCTCAGTGTCCCTCCCTTCCCTTTGCTCTAAAAAGATACATTTATCCTTAAAAAATAATATGTAAGGAAATTAAGTAATATCTGAAATGTACATTATAAGGCACTTTTCTGGAATATTAAGGAAGACTGTACCTGTACAAATTGAAAGAACCAAAATTAGAGAATACAAAACCTCCACCTAACAGTGACGAAAACCTACACCTAACCAAAGAAAATCCAGTTTTGCCCTGGCTGGTGTAGCTCAGTAGATTGAGCACGGGCCTGTGAAGCAAAGGGTTGCAGGTTTGATTCCCCAGTCAAGGCACATGCCTGGGTTGCAGGCCAGGTCCCCAGTAGGGGACACATGAGAGGCAACCACACATTGATGCTTCTCTCCCACTCTTTCTCCTTCCCTTCCCCTCTCTCTAAAAAAATAAAGAAAGAAAATATGTTTAAAAAAAAGAAAATCCAGTTTTGATTTTTACTTATAAAAATCTTCTGGTCCTCTGGTAAGAAAGACACAAAGCAACAAATAAATAATGCTGGCTCCAAGCTTATTAACTTAGAATCTAATAATGCATTATTTATATAGAGCCATACATATGAACCACTCTCCCACCATCAACAGAAATATAGTAAACATATATTATCATCCTAAATATATTACCAAAAACTTGAATGCATCAAATAATAAAGGTCTAAAAATTATTCAGCTATGTCAGGAGCCAAAGCAACCATTTCAACTCTTATCCCCTGTGTACTTGATGAGAAAGCAGCACCCTTCAAACAGGACATCCCCTTACTACCCACCTCCAGTTTGATCCACTTCCAGAAAGATCCCTGTCTATCCTTCCACTTGCAAATCACTCCTCTCAGCTTACCTCAGTGAAGTAACTTTTAAATTGCATCTTATTGCCTGGGGGCTCCCTTTCCACTATTGTTTACTATGTGCTCTGTACTACACCTCTCTAACGTTTATAGATATGAATTTTCTTTCACTCTAAAAACTTAGCAACCCCCCCCCAAAAAAATGCCAACCCTATTCTCTTCTCTCGTGGCCATTTCACTCCTTCATTTCCAAATTTCTTCAAATTGTTGTCTGCATTGCCCGTCTCTATTTCCCTACTTGCAATGCATGTTCTTCCGTACCTGAACACTAACACCTCTTACCAAGATTAATATCTATTTTTTAAATTTAATCTTCATGGTATTTTTCATCATTACCACATAGTCCCCTTATACCTCCCCACCCCCACAATCCCCACACTGTTGTTGTCCATGTCCATGAGTCCTTTTTCCTTTTGCTCAATCCCTCCACCCTCTAATGCCTCCCCACTACCTGTCACCCTGTTGTCCATACGTCTGTCCCCATTTTCCTTCTTTATGTATTAGTAAAAAGCACTCAGCACTTCTCTGCCTTGTCTTACTTGACCACTAAGCTGCAGAACTCTGACTGGCTTCCCTCAACAACAGGAATGTCAAACTCATTTTCACCTGGGGCCACATCAGCCTTGCGGTTTTGCCTTCAAAGGGTCGAATGTAATTTTAGGACTGTATAAATGTAACCTAACTACTCCTTAACTCTTAAGGGAGAGTTCAAGCACTCCCACCGGGTGGAAGCAATGTCCCAGGTGGGAAAACCGGGGTGCAGGACAGGATTTGGACCTTGGGCCTTCTGTTTGCCAGCTGCGCTCTATGACTACTTTCTTCCCTTGTTATCCACAGTAACACACACACTCCTGATGTTCATCCACCTTCTCTGCTTTCAAAACTGTTGACTTCTAAAATAACCCCCTACCCAGCAGATAGACACCTTTATATGCATATCCTATAGGATTTTCAAAATCTCAGTATTTTATATGCACTAGCCCTCTGTGCATTATCCTGTATATAAGTTTCTTCTTCATCTACTATTTTTCCAAATGCAACGCAGTGCATACAATAAGCAACCTGAAACATCACAATTAGTAGGCAGAAGACATTACAATGTCATTATTATATAACATGCTTTTAAAATTAACTACTAAATACACATGAAAACATGTGTAACATGTATATAGAGTTTGAGGAATAGTGAGCAAAGAAAAAAATGGGGAAATACACATGAGAAGAAAAATAAATTACAGTGCAATCCCAATAGAATGGTATAGGGCAGTCAAAACTGAATGAAGTATATAACTATATCCAGCAACAACCTTGGCAAAACCATACTGAATTTTAGCAATGCAGTACTGAGGCAGAGAAATGTGAATCACAGAGTAAAATTACTCATATAAGAATTAGAAATAACCATACCTGCATAATACACTAATGAACAACCCATGTGCAGAATCCAGGTCAGATTGAGTTGTGGGGCAGGGGCCACTCACCACACAATTCCCTAAGGCTCACCCACTGCCACCTCCCCTTCACTGGAGTTCCACAGGTCCCATGCTCCTAACTCCCAGTGGGCTCTCCCTGCTGAGATCAGGCCAGGGGCAGGATGTGGCCCAGATGGAGTTGTGGGGGACTGCAGGAGGAACATCCTCCCTTCACGTAATGAAATCTTGGTTTTTGTACCTGACAAACTGTGCCAGACTCCCTGAGACCCTGCCCACAATTAAGGTGTGATCGCACCCAGCAGGTATCACCTGCATATAGCTTATACCCTGGGACAGGAGCTAAGTTATCTCACAACCAGCACTGGCACTGAGTGAATCTGTGTCAACCTTGGAAACACTACTCGCCCCTACCTGGTGACTCACTGAGACCCTACGTCATGCAACCTGAGTACTGCCAGAGGCTCTTTCAGTGACTGGGCCTAGCATGCAAGCAGAGGCGGGTCACTAGCTGTCGTCTTGGAACTGTTTCTGAAGTGCACAAGGGCCAGGTGCCCGTAGTCAGCCTTGCTGAGGAAAGCTTAGTCCTTCCTGCGCACACCCTGGCCTAGAGAGTGGCCACAAACTATGAAGCACACTGTTGCTCCAAACAGGTTGCCTAGGACCAGTCACATGCAGAGTCTGAAATTCGACTGCACCAGAGTGTCTCCCAAGAGGGTGCAGAACCAACACTGCCAATGGCCAGCCTCAAACGACATGGGAATGGGATCCAATGAGTGGCATATGCAAGGCGAGATCTGAGCAGGCATCAAGCAACTGCTGAGCAAAATCTCACTTCCTGTGGTGTGGTCAACACCTGCACAGCAGCTCATACACTGCAGTCGTGATCCATCCTTATAGTCAGCCACCCTGAGAGTCCACCACACACACGGACATGCCAACAGCAATCAAAGTCACCTAACACACAGAAGGGACATTCCTAATGCACCCAAGGAGACTGCCCCACTAGGTCCCACAGGACAGTTACTACCAAAGACCACTCTGCTGAGAATGGGGCTTGTACCTAATACATACAAACACAAAGAGGCAGCCAAACCGTGGAGACCAAGACACATGCCCCAAATGAAACAGGAGAAATGTAGAGCACAATAGCTAAAACAAATGGAGATGCAGAGTTCAAAGAAATGGTTATAAGGATGCTCAAGGAAGTAGTGAGAATTACATCAGCTTGAAAAAGGAATTAAAAACCATAACAAAGAACCAGTTAGAAATGAAGAGTACAGTATCTACAAACAGCCAATAGACACAGAAATGCAATTTAACACAATGAGATATCACCTCACACCTGTCAGAATGGCTACCATCAAGAAATCAACAAACAAGTATTGGTGAGGACATGGGTAAAAGGGAACCCTCGTGCACTGTTGGTGGGAATGCAGCCTGGTGCAGCCACTGTGGAAAACAGTGTAGAGCTGCCTCCAAAATTAAAAGTAGAACTGCCTTATGTCTCAACAATTCCACCTATGAGAATATCTGAAAAGATGAAACAGTAATTGAGAGAACATATGCACCCCTACGTTCACTGCAACGTTATTTACAATTGCAAGCATTCCCCAATATCATGTGATCTTGGAAGCTAAGCAGGGTAGGGCCTGGTTAGTGCTTGGGCTGATTTGGAATGTTGGCAGTTGTCTCCAATCCAAGGGTCCATCAGTGGATGAATGGATTAAGAGTAAAAGCTGTGGTAATTTGCACAATGGAATACTACTCGACTGTAAAAAAAAACAGAGGAAATCTTAACATTTGGGACAACATACATGGACATGTGAAGCTTTAAGGTAACTGAATAAGCCATTCAAATAAAGATAAGTACCATATTGTTGGGAACCACTCTGCCTGGTTTCAGGAGCTGTAAACCCCACCATGGCTAAGGCTGAGTGAGCAACCTCTGGACTGTGAGCCACCAAGAAAACAAAGCCTATCTCCCTGGCAAGAGCACTGCTTCTGTTCCTTTTAACTGCATCCATAACTGGCCCTGAATGCTTGGTCAGTTAGCCAATGACAGGTAAGACCTCTCGGGGTGGGGTGCAACCTAAGCCAGACCTGATGACTTGGGAGGCCCTCAAGGAAGGACTCGGGGGTCTGCAGCAAAGAGGGGGTGATGGACCCTCACTCCCAGGCAATTGTGACATAGCCTGAGTCCTCATTCTGTCTGCAAGAAGTCTCCTAATCTCTTGGCCACATTACTTCCCCTGCCTGACTTAAGCCTGAGACAATGCTGGTGGTGGGTACTGCCCTGTGCTGGAAAGTGTGGGTTCCCTAGGGCAATCAGGCCTAAGAAAGAATATGTAAAATCCTGTGAAACCTGCTTTGTTTAGAATGCTCTCGATTAAATAAGGGTTCAAGCAAGAAGTGAGTTTGTCCCTCAAAGTTTTGTGGCTCTTTAGCTATCTGACCCTGAGTCAGAATAGGCCCTCAGAGTTTGTCATTGTGTACTGTTTTGACCCTTACTGCCTGACAATTAATAAGCTTTACCTGTATTTTTGTGCAAAAGGAACCCAATGAAAGCCCACTGAGAAGGCTCTAGGCCCTCCTCCTTTGGGAGATCAGCCACCTTTCCTCCCCAAGCAGATCATGTCTTCATAGCATTATTGTCATCCGTGGCAGCCGGGCTCTGTGGGCAGAGGCCCCCCACTCCATGTGATTTCTCCTGTATGTGATATCTAATGAATCAAATAAATGAACAAAAAATAAAGAAACAGACTCATAGCTACAGAGAACAGACACAACTATCACAGGGGAGGAGAGTGGGAGGCCATGAGGAAAAGGTGAAGGGATTAACAAAAGGAAAAAACTCTGGTGATTACCAGAGGTAAAGGGGATAGAGGAGGTAGAATTGGTGAAGGGGGATAAATGGTGATGGGTGGAGACTTGACTTGGGGTGGTGATCACTCAATGCAGTGTACAGATGCATACATGTGAAAAAGATGCATAGACAGATAGACAGATGGACATATTAATTTAAAAGCAAGTGAATGAGTAATAGAATACTCAGAGTACTTATTTTCTCAGGTAGGCCTGGGCATGGAGATAGGATGGAGCAGGGGTTCATATGCAGATGTCAACATTCTTCGCATTGAGTAATGAGTTCACAAGCATTATGCAACCCATAGATAGGCATATACACACATGTATGGGCCAATGAGAGATTTTCATGACCCATTTAATACCATTTATTCAACTCTACCTACCTGAGATGTAAAAATAATAAGATGAATCCATGAAGAATACTTTTAGATTTTATTTCTTTCTAGAGAGGGGGAAGGGAAGACGAACAAGAGGGAGAGAAATATCACCCTTGTCGTTGCCTCTTGGAAGACCCCGTACTGGGGATCTGGCCCCAAACCCAAGCATGTGCCCTCACTGGGAATCCAAAAAAGAAGACCTTTCCATTTTGCAAGCAAGCACTCAACCCACTGAGCCACAGCAGCCAGGGCTATCCCTTTCCTTTACGGTGGGTGTTGAAAAACAAAAATTCTTATTTAAATGTAACCAAATTTAATTTGAGCCTCATCTCTTCTTTTTTAAGAATTTTTCCATAGCCCTGGCTGATGTGGCTCACTTGGCTGGAGCGTGGACAGGTAACAGAAATGTTGCTCCTTGGATTCCAGGTCAGGGCACATACCTAGGTTGTGACCTCCATTCCTGGTCTGGCTGTGTCCAGGAGGCAACTGATGGATGCTTGCTTCTCTTTCACATCAATATTTCTCTTTCTCTTTCTCTCCCTTTTCTCTCTTAAGTCAGTAAACTTTATTTTTACAAAGAGTTTTTCCATGACCAGAGAGCAAGAGTAAGAAAAGTATATAGCCCATTGGGCAAATCTGGGATGTTGTAATTTTATGGCCTGCTGAGATCACTTTTTGCAGTTTCAATAGGTCATAAAAATAAACAAAGAATTAATATGCAATATAGATAGCATATGATGTGCAAAGCCTCACGTGTGTACTTGTTACCATATTTTGGCACGTATAGTGCACTCCCTTGTAGAATGCACACCCACATTTTTGTTCCAAACTCTCAGGGAAAAAAATCTTTCATTGTACTTTTTAAATTCAACTTTTACTTATTTATATTTAGATACAAATTGGTGCAATGAAACCAACTATCTTATTCCAGGGTAGTATTTTGCATACAGATTTCGTTACTGCTTTGTAGACTTATACTTCGATGCATAAGCATAAATAAAATAATAACATTTTCATAGATAGTTATTACTACAACATGTATAATGTGCATCCTTACTTTTCCCTTGCAAGTTTGGGCAGAAAGTGTGCATTGTATGTGTGAAAATGCAGTTAAAAGTATGCTGATGCTCTGCCGTATGATCATAAAGACAATCTTTCATACCTGGACTGGCCTGCAGAACTTTGTGTGATTGACATCTTTAAGCTATGCTTTCCAATGAGAGCCACTGGCCATATATGTCTGATTGCTTCAAATGTGCTCAATGGATTCAGTGACTACATTTTTAGTTTTATTTAATCTATTTAAATTTCAATTAACCTCTATGTTTTCATCTGAAAGTATACTCAGTTTGCATTTCAAAACTGTTTGTAATCCAACTACAATAGATTTTTGTACATAATGTCACAGATAAAATATAATCAGCAAAATGCAATGTTTCCTTGCCACTTCCCCAATTTGAATAATATATCATACACTATATAATATATAGTATATGATATACTATAGTATATCATATAGTATGTCATATAGTATATAGTATACATTTACATATTTGTATATAAAGTAATGTGCACATTGTGTAGTTATATATTTAAATATACTTGTAATATATTTGTGCACATATTAATATCTGTACTATTTATGTACATATATGTATGTTTATGTTTATATATAAATGCTTAGATTTATATAAATATTATGTATCTTAATATATAAATATAAATGATATAAATATATAAATAATATACATAAAGTAGAATATATTATGTATATATTACATAATATTAATGCATCTGGGGTAGATGTATATGAATGCCTTAGGACAGAGGCAACCTCAGGAAAATCACTTGTAATTACTTTTTAAGTTATCATTTTCATCGTGAGTGTGTACTAGCCTTATTTATAAGGACTTCACAAATAATTTACTAATTTCATCTGCATACTAGTATTATCAGTCATATTTGATACAGTGGAAAATAGGGCACCGAATACATTTTAGGACAATAAAGACATTAGGTTTCCCAACCAAAACTTGGATCAGGAAGCTTAGCATCAAAGTTCATGTTGTTACAGCAAATAATGGCTTTGCTTCTTCCATTGAAATTATATACGTTTCTTTAAATGTGTCTTCATTGTTTTAATGCAGTGACTCACGCTTCCAATAACAGCATTGTTAAACTGATGGTCTTTCTTGTCATACTCAAGGTTTTCAAAGAAAAAATAAGTTAGTATGACATTTCCTTCATTTTTGCCAATATCGTTTAAGTACACTTTGGTAAAATTTTTCATCCTGAGATATGAAATTGACATTGTAATCAGAAGCTTCTTCTGCACACGCAGTAATCCTCCCCTATCAATGGGGATCCATTCCAGGACCCCAGTGAGTGAATGCCTGAAACTACAGATAGTGCTGAACCATATCTGTAATATGGTTTTCCTATAAATATGGTCCTATGATACTTTAATTTCTAAATTAGGCACATTAAAAGGTATCTACTAATAGAACAATTATAAACAACAAATTATAATAAATAGTGACTGTTCTATTAATTTTATTCACCATGATGTATTTGCAAACTAAACTAGTTATTTTTTTTTACAAGGCAAGGTTTTTTCTATAGAATGACTCAGTTAAAGGAATGTGCAATGGAATCAAAGTACATTTCATTCATATTTCAAAAGAAGGCATTGTTAGGATTCCCATCAAGGTTCAGAAGAAGCCTTCACCATTCTTATTAGAATTCCAGAGCAAAAGTCTGGTGAGGACTACACTTCAATCTCTAATAGTTGCAAGTCAATTTATTTAAAAAGTATTCACTCAGCAATACCTCCCTTTCCACTAACCTCTCCACACATCTTTCTTTCTACAAAGTTCTCTGGGCCAACTATAATGCATATCTGTATATCATTCTCTACCCCACCCAGGCTGCAACTTGGCCATCCCTAACTACTTACTTCAGGTACGCAGTACACTACACCTCAAATTTTACTGACCTTCAGAGATTAGAAAACAAACATTATTCCAGCCTACACAGATCAACTGGTTACATAATACAAGTTATCAAAAGACTACATGCTGTTAAAAGGTTATTTTGGACCAAACTTACTTCTTAAATAGGAGTTATAATGCTTGCATGAGAATATTCAAAGTGTTATTCAATATTTGTTAAAGAGGTAGAACCTCTGAAGTGTATCCCCAGATGGTTTTGCGCAATCAGTACAAAGCATGAGCCCAACTATTTGTGCATCTCCACTGTGGAATCTGGTTTGTTTCCTACAGACCTCTATACATAGCACTTTCAATTAGGGAGCCTGACCTATTCTATAAATGCCCCCATGGGACATGATCTAATTTTGAACTCCAATCTTCATTACTGCAGCATATTCTCAACCTTAGTTTCCTGCCTAATTTAACTGTTTGTCTCCTCCTCTCCTGTGACCTCTGTAACATGAACTGTAAAGGCTGTTACAGTTTTGTATGTAAATATCTTTTCAGGTTAAATATCATCGAGGATTTCAATCAGCAAAGTAGAAGACAAGATGGATGAATCCTGGGCTATTTCTACAACAAATAACCGAATCCCAAGCCTCTGGCCTTCAGGTCAGTATTTCTCGGTCTGGATCATCCTTCTTTCCCTCTTCCAGTGGGAAACTTCTGTTTACCTTTCCACCCAAAGCCATCCGACTCTTTCTTTCCCACAGCAATTGTCTTTGTAGGTAGTTTTGTTTTATCACTCAGTAATCCAAAAGTAATAATTTAAAAAAGCCTTCAAGGGCACAGGCCTACATTTCTTTTATTCTCCTGCACTTTGCAAGCGAGAAACGAACACGGTGAGGTACTGTGCTACATAAGGATTAGGTTAGAATAGAATATATTGGGAATCTTTAAGCAGAGTTTATAAATATATGCACCTGCCTGGAATTCCAATGCCTAATGCCTTTCATGTTCATCTGCATTGCCTTCATGCTGCACTTCAACACAGAGTATTAAGCATTACGGTGATGCTTCCTTCTACCATGTGTCCTTTAATTCTGGGTTCCAAGCTTCCCAAGTCTTCATAGTTCTCTCTCCTTTGCTCATGTTATTCACTTCTTTCCCTTGCTAATATCATTAATTCAGATGATTTCTCAGTCAGATCTCAGTTCAAAGTCCAGCTCTGCTGTTTACTAGCCATGTGCCCATAGACAACCCACTTAGAGCTTTTTCTTTTGACTTCCATGAAGAAACATATCAAAATAAGTTTCTTTGTGGCCCTGGCTGGTATGGCTCATTGGACTGAGCAGTGGCCTGCGAAGCGAAGGGTTGCAGGTTCAATTCCCAGTCAGAGCACAAGCCTGGGTTGTGGCCCAGGTGCCTAGGAAGGGGCGTGTGAGAGGCAAGCACACATTGATGCTTCTCTCTTTTTCTGGTTCCCTTCCCCTCTCTCTACAAATAAATGATTAAAATAACAACAAAAGACTTTGATGTGTGGTGTTAAGAGTTCAAAAAAGAGAAATGTGGAGGAATTTTTTAAATTCATGGATAAAATTTTTTTCATGTTTCTTTGCACACTTACCTAATACCACAGTTGTAACTTTCTCATTAACATGGATCTATGGAAGTCTTCCAGGCCTGGCATTATACTGGGTACCAAAAAAGCAGTCAATGCCATGACAGATGAACCATGCATTCAATCCCCCCTTCATTCAGTCTCTGCAGTTGTAAATACCTTGCTTACACTTCTGTTGCAGTGTTTGAGATGAGGCTGTCCTGCATTCAGACTCTGTCACTACCTGTGCCCTCTCATACTGAGATTTTTATGTGTCCAACTTTCCACCTGGCTATAAACTCCTTCACGATACAGAGTATATATATCTTTACAGTATTCCCCTTTAAAGGTTATCATGGTGGCTTACAAAATCTGAGTTCCACGAAAAAAAAGTAGTGCAAAAGCAGTGAACGAGTGCTTTATATAAGCAACATATATTCAGGATTACTGCATTGGCCCCCCTCATTAAAATCCTTGTAGTTACAGAACTTCCAGGGAGTTAAGTACAACTTTGAGAATGAGAAAGATCTGGCCATCAGTTCCTGCTCCTCTTCTGTGTGTCTTACACCTTGTACAAATCACTGACAGATGTCACATCCCCTATGTTACCCCTTTAAGGTAGCCATTACGGTAGTTACCACACTGGAAGCCTCACAATCAGGAGATGCTCAATTATCGTCTTTCTTCTGTGTTTCGTTTCAAAGGGTGTTAGAAAATGATGCGCCCTTACCAAAACCCACTTGAGTGAAGTTACTATTCTCCAGATATGTACTTCCAAAATTGTAACTCTGTAAGACTAGTCAGTGGTCATTCTAGGCTGAATTTTCTCCAAGGAAAATGTAGTGGAAAAGTAAGAGTAGAAAAAATGAGAAAAAAATAAGCAGCCAATGTACTGACAACTATAAAGAACATTGTGTCTAAACAAGTATCTACCAGGTAGTTGATAACAGTAATAAGCACTAAAACTTTGAGTCTATACTATGTTCGAGGCACTGGGACAGATACTGTGCACATGTCGTCTCACTGAATCCTCACAACTCTGTAGAGTAGATACTATTTGTATGTATTATCTCATAGATTAGTAACACCAGGAGGTTAAGAAACTTACTGAAGTTGGTCGAGTTGAACTGTAAACAAGATCTATCTGTTCTATCATCAGGACATGGGATGAGTGTTGAGCCCAATTAAGATTTCAATTCAATGAGAAGATATTTGCATTTTTGTTACTGCCTAGGAAAGGTAGTGGGCAGTAGTTCCTAAAAGCAAGTCTGTATCAGGATCACTGGAAAAACTTCATAAAAAAACAGATTCCTGCCTTGGCTGCTGTGGCTGTGGCAGACTGCCTGCAGGCCTGGGAACCAAAGGGCTGCCAGTTTGATCCCCAGTCAGGGCACATGCCTGGGTTGTGGGCCAGGTCCCCAGTAGGGGTGTGTGAGAGGCAACCAATCAATGTTTCTCTAGTGCACTATTTCTCTACCTCTCTAAAAGTCAACTTGAAAAATCTTTTTAAAAATTAAAAAAAGAAAAAATAACAGATTCCTGAGCCCTACTCCAGACCCAATAAATTGAAATCTATGCTGCTGGGGTTCAGTATTTGTTGTGTGGAGGGATTGTTTGGGGGCTTTTTTCTTTTCTTTTCTTTTTTTAAGAAAACCTCAGTATATGCTAAGGACAATTCAGTTAGGAATGAATAATAATGTGTGATAAAAAGAAGTCAGTGTTTAGAATCAGAGAGAAGGGGAAAATCCCAGCTCTGCCTATAATTACCTGGGTGAGCTTAAACTATTTGGAGCTTCAGATTCCAAATAGGTGAAAAGTCCCATGACCAACTCTGTCCTCTTTACCAACACATTTTCTGATTTAGCAGTAACACTTTCAGGACTGCCTCAGTTTCAGGAAAAAATGGATGGTTGGTCCCCCTAGTACAACAAGAGTACACCACACGGTTAGCAGTACATAAGGATGCAATTGTGCATATATCATACCCTTAGCACACATCATTTCTTTGAGCTCCAAATGCAAATATTCAATTGCACCGCTGACCCCTGGACTCCTAGATACCTGTCTCTAGTACCCACCTTTAAGTACCTACTCCTCAGATTTCAATGTTAGTTACCAAAGTATAATTTTCTTCCCTCTGTCTATTGAAGCCCCAGCAGTTAGAGATGGACTTTTACAAAGGGATGAATAGAAATTCTACTCCTATTGTATGCAGAGCTAAGTAAACCAAGGAGGAATCTAAAGCACCTAGGGACATTAACAGTGAGATATTGCCACTCTTAGGCCTCAAGAGGACAAGAGAAAAGGCCAAGGCTGTGGTCTTAGGTCAGGAATAAATTCACTAACAATCTGTGGCCAAAATGGAAGTCCTTGCAGAAGAATGCCCCAAGTCTCTCTCCTACCTAGTGAACTGCTGCCAGATCTCTCATTGACCAAGCACAGGCTGAAGACAGACAGCAAGTGAGATAAGCTGATGCAGTCTGTAAAAGGTCAGCCTCCCAGGGGCGAGAGCAGGATGAAGATGCATAGAGTGAATCAGATATGTGAAATGGGAAACATCTAGCACGTGTACCAAAGGCAGGCCTCTTCCAGAGTGCCCTATCTTAGACATTTGAATACTACCAATCATCTAGTTGCATAAGTTAAAACTCTAGCACTTATCTTCAACACCTATTTGTCATAGTATTCATGGGACCCTCCCAGTAACTGTACTTTCAAAATCACTCTTCAATCAGACTACTTCTCTGCACTGGTACCTGTGCCTAACCTACCTCCTGTGTTGCCTTGACAACTCTGTGAACCTCCTAACTCATCTGCATGCTCAGGATCCAGTCTTCTTCCAACTTAAGGGAATAGGGACTGATGAGACATAAGACTAAAGCGGTGGGTCTGGAGGTGCATTGTATTTATTTACCAAAGGATGCCACAGTAATCCTGGAGCAATGAGAAACACCCAATTTAAAGTAGTGGCAGTGAAAGAACTTCTCTGTACAACCCATGGACATGAACAGGGGGCAGGGATGTGGGAGGGAGGGAGGGTGCAGGGTAGAGGGAGAGAAAGGGGAGGAAAAAATGGGACAAGTGTAATAGCATAATCAATAAAACATACTAAAAAAAGAAGTACAAATTGGTAGCTACATAATAGTCGTGGGGATGTAAAGTACAGCTTAGAGAATATAGTCGATAATGATGCAATATCAATGCATGGTGTCAGATGGGCACTAGACTTACCAGGGTAATTACTTTTTAACTTATATAAGTGTGTAATCACTGTATTGTCTACCTAAAAGATAGTATCATATTATCTGTCAACTGTAAAATAAGAATAACTGTAAAAATAAACTGTGAAATGGAAAAATGAAACTTACTTAGAAACAGGAAAAAAGAGTAATGGCAGTAGAGATGGAGGGACTAGAAACAGTAGACAGAAACCACAGGGCTTGGTTACTGATCACTGAGTAATTGTTCAGGGTGAGTGAGGAGAAGTCCTGAGTTTCTGATACAAGCAAATAGATAAATAGAGACTTTCATGGAGACAGAGAGCTGAGAAGTTTAACCATAGGCAGATACTTGCAAATGACACTGATACCAAGAGAAAAGATCATGGGCTGCTTTATATCTTATCGGGCACGTTTTCTGTGACCTCACGCAAATTTCTATAGATTAGCCAAATTGGCCTGGAATGAGCTAAAGAGAATCCTTTCAAGTAACAGCTCATGTTTTTCCAGTAATTATTACATACATGACGATTGTTAACCTCCGCAAGGATTGAAAAGCAAGTGCAGCAAAACATTGCAGGTATCTGCATCATCTCTCACCACTACTACCACTACCACTACCACTACCACTACCACTACCCTCCACAACTCTCTGGCTATATACAATCTAAATTCAGGTCATCAAGAAATCTTACTCTTTTACCTCTGGACCTTGCATAAGGTTTTCATTTCCCCTGGAACACCACTGTTCTTGGCTTCATTCTGTCTTCATCCTCTAATACCCAGGCTACATACTGGTTCCCAGCAGCAAGTCTTGCCAGAACCACAGGTACTTAAGATAGGTGTCCACTCCTGTGCACCCCTATCTGTCCCTGTCCACCCCTTTGTCCCATGGCACTTTATACTTACAACTCACTACCCGTTCCTAGCACTGATCATTTTCTCTTAAGTGACTCTCTATCTTATGTATTTATTTTTGGAGAGATGGGAAGGGAGGAAGACAGGGAGGCAAACATCAATGTGTGGTTGCCTCTCACATGCCCCCTACTGGGGACCAGGCCTGCATCCCAGGCATGTGCCCTGACAGGGAATTGAACCGGCGTCCCTTTGCTTCACAGGCCAGCGCTCAATCCACTGAGCCACATCAGCCTGGGATGACTCTGTACCCTTTGTGTTTCTCATTATGCTTTAAGTCCCTAGGGGGAATGACCATCTTGTCCATCAACATATTCAGAGCAACTAACTACCCTGGTACCTGACATATGGTAGTAGTGCAGTAGTTGTTTATTAAATGTAGGCAAAAATGTTGGCTTAAAATGTTATTCATTGAAACACCACAAAAGGACCTATTTCAGATTCCAGAAAGCATTTGTCTCTCCTTTTTTCATCAGTCCTGTGTGTAACAGAAGTTAAAATGTAACAGAAGTTAAAGCTGGCACTCTGTTCTGGACCTCTGGTAACTCCCTGCTGGCCCCCAGGCTCCAGACAACCACCTGTTAACTAGTTGACTCTGTCTGGGACTCAGTTAATCTCTTACTATCTCTTTGTCCCGGGCCCCGGACAATTCCCGCCCTCTGCTTCTGTGTCCTTGGCTCCCACTCTCCTGCTCCCTGATTGTGCCATGTGACCCCTCCTCTCCCCACTTTGTTACAAAGGTATTTAACCACTCACCTGACCCCTCCTCAGCTCCCAGAATTTGGAGGCTGTCTCCTCTGGGTCCACATGTGTTAATAAAGCGCTCACTCCTTGACCCCACATCTTGTCAGACTCTTTTTCCGCAACAGTGTAACAACTGTGTTCACCATGTCTGCGGACATTTCCAGGTTAAGTCTAAACCTTAGCATGCTAAACGTATCATGTTACAGGATTCAGAATGTAGAGGAATCTATCATGTGGCAGGTACTTTCATTTTCTAGGTACCATATGTGCATGGACTGTGTGTACTTGCAGGTGGGAAGGAGGGAGAACAAGATCAAATATTTAATGAGCATTTATGGAGTGCCTGGCTCCACTGAAGCAATTTAAATACATAACCTCCTATAATCCTCATAACCACCATACAAAGTAGGCACCCATGCTATACCTACAGTACGTGCAGTACATGAGGAAAGTAAGGCTCGGAGACTTTAAGTACCGTATTTTGCCGTGTACAGTGTGCACCCAATGTATTGAGTATTATACATGGGACTACTATTCCCATAATTACACCCATTATACCCATGGATGATCATTATACTCATCACACCCATGGATAATGGTTATCCTTATTTTTCCTGAAAAATTGCGGCAAAAAAGTGTGCACTGTATACCGCAAAATACAGTCATTCATACCATAGTACACAGTGCATAAGGAGAACCAGAATTTAAATTCAGCTCTGACTTCAGATCCTCTATCCTTCCCTATGACAGGCTATCAAATCTGTTCTGAAAAAGGCCAGATAGTAAGTCTTTCTCGTTTTATGGTTTATATGGTCCCTCTGTCACAACTACTTCACCCTACCCTTGTAGCACAAAAGCAGCCACATATAATACATGAATGAATGGGCATGGCTTTATTTCAATAGAACTTTGTTTACAAAAACAGGTGGTTGAATAGCTCTGACCCTCGGACAATAATGTGCTGACACCTCCTTTATGATCATTTTCTCAACCCTGGCTACACAAAAAAAAAAATCTCCTGAGCAACTTTAATGCTGCAGAGGTAAAGATCAGAACCCAGAGCAGTTGATGTGGTAAATGCTTGAGACAAACAGACGTGAATGTGATCTTGGAACTTCCTTAACTGTTTTTACCTACATAGGGAAAGTGAGATCCGAAAATCTCAAGTCAACTGTTCAAGGGTAGTGCAGCTATCAAGTGAAGGGTGCAATGGGCACCTTACGCCTTCTGCCCATGTACGCTGTTCTCACAGAGCCTTACCAGCATGTCCTCTGTGAAAGGTTTGTTGTTTTATGTTGGGGAGACTGATCACTAGTAAGCCTCTAAACTGCCCGAAATGACTCCATTCCATATTATGTCCCCCCATCTGTTCGTAGAGAGAATTGTGTTTAAGTGGAAGAAAACTACTGCTACTGAGAAAAGTCATTTCCTGTCAATAACACATTTTATGTGACATGTCAAATATGGCATTATTCTATGAGACAAGCATATTATACTAAATTAACATTGCATTTTGAAATGTTGGCACTGTAGAATTTTTAAGGTACAAATCTTGCTCTGAAAACTCAAATCCAGACTGATAACAGATTTTTGTAGAGTTAAATATATCATGACCTCTTCAAACAGAAAAGCATTTCTTTTCACACAAAACCAGTGGCAGTGGATGATATGAAGATGATTCTGTTTGACATGAGATTATACTGAAGAACTCTGGGTCAGTAAATCTATGAAAACATTACAAGCCATGGAATATTAGGATAAATAGTTGTGGATGCAAAACTGCTATTAAAATAAAACATTTTAGGGCTCTATTTAAAAGTTGGAGTGTAGTCATCAGATTGAAGTTAATACCGAGAAGAATCTGACAGTTTGAGACATCCTTAAAGGTGTAATAGTCACACATATGTCTAGGGGGACAAACCTTTAAAACCTTTAAACCTTTAAAACCTTTAAAACCTTTGTAAGTTCTTTCCAATGTTATTTACCTCAAATTCCACTGAAAGTAAACATAGAAAATCTCAAAATTGTTCTTGTGTAACACCTCAGCTTACGTAAAAAATAGAAATTATGACTAAGTTTTACCAAAATCAGCATAATCCAAAATTTAACCAAGACTGTTATATTAACACAGATATGTTCATTGTTTTTTACCACTTTCTATGATTGTTAACCATTTCTTATCTTTAAGAGACCAAGTATTTTTACTAAATGGAAACGGTTTGCAGTAATTTGCAAAATGTCAACAGAAATTTGTTAGATGCGTCACTTTGAGGCACTGAACAATGAGCACACAAAACTAAACACTTATTTTATTTTAACAAGCAGAAAAAAAACAACCTGAAATAATAATTAGGACATCACAAAAATAACCTAAGACCCTGCCTAGTCCCCAAAACTGTAAGGAACAAGCAGAGGGAGTTACACATCCATTACCAAATGAAATCCCCCCACCTGCAGCAGGCCTAGCCAACAGAGGTTATTTGCTTAGCCCTTCTGAGTATCTACTGCTTTTAAACAGATTATCAAACACAGCAGGAAAATCGGCACACTTGCAGGATGAATCACACCTATGGGCAATCCGAACCCTTGTAGACCCTTGCTGTTATAATTGGTCAAATCTGTCTGGAGTCGAGGGAAGCAGGAGTGAAACTAACAACTATTCAGGCCAGTGAAATGTTTCCTTCACCCATTCATTTACAATTTTCACCACCCCCCTCCATTTTTCAAGTGCCACCCATCAGTGGCACCAGCTAAATCCTATTTTAAATGTCCAAGGCAAGTTAACTTTTTAAAGGAACCCTAGGGAAACCGTCTCCAAGAAGAAAATTGCCTGTCAATGAAAACAACTATATACATCCTCTAACTTGGTGAATCTTACCATTCTGGTACATTGGACCACTTTGAGAACTACAGAGAAAGTTTCGGAACTTCTTAAGAGGAGAAAAGACAGGACCGATGAGCAAAACTGTGCATACACTTTTAGCAAATTTAAAAGACCCCTGAAGTCTCCTATTTCAGAAAGATTTTCTGCTTTAACTCAGCACTTGTGAGATGTTTTAAACATGGATACAGAGAGCAACATACCACATACCATTACATCTACTATTGGGTTGAAAGTACCCTTGCACCTGTTGCTTTGGCTATAACTGATTGAATGATTCTTTCATTCCTTTATTCAACAAAATTTTTAAATTGTTTTTGAAGATTGTATTTATTTAGCCCTGGCTGGTGTGGCTCAGTGTATTGAGCACCAGTCTGCAAACCAAGGGGTCACCAGTTTGACTCCCAGCCAGGGCACATGCTTGCGTGGTGTGCCAGGTCACCCCGCCCCCGGTGGGGGGCGTGCTACAGGAAACCACACATTGATGTTTCTCTCCCCCTCTTTTAAAAAAATAAAGAAAAAAAGATTTCATTAATTCAGAGAGAGGGGAAGATAGAAAAAGAGGGACAGAAACATCAATCGCTTACCTGTCACAGGTGCCCCAACCGATGATCTACCACCTCAACCCACGGATATAGTCAGTGCTCTTTTGTTTTGTGGGACTGGACCAAGTCCAACCAACTGAACCACACTGGCCAGGACAATTTAGTTAATGAATATTTTTTACCACCTACCATGAGGCAGAGTGCTGCTTTAAATGCTAGGGAGCAGTGGACAATGCCGAGACTCAGCTCTCATGAAGTTTACATACTGAAATGCATTTCAAGCTGCCTGCAGTGTATGTTGCAAAGAAAGAAAAAAAGTTAAGAGGCAATACCAGAATTACATTTAAACCGTGATTCTCAACCTAGGCTATATATTAAAATCACCTGGATCCCTTTTAAAAAATCTGCATGACTTAGCCACACTGATCCAAGTTTCCCTCCCTTCTCCTTTCTCTTACTGTTGTACAATCAGAAATGCATTGCAAATACTGTTTGCAAAGCACATATACTTGTGAGCACATGGACATGTGTGTGGGTAGGTGTAAGAGCACTGAGGAGAGTGTCTGAGAAGCACACTGGAATACTGATTGACTGCAGAGGTGAACCATCACATAAAAGGTCCAGAAGTGTTCCATGAAAAGGATAAGTCAATGAAAAAAGGGTCTCAGAGCCAGAGGCGATGGAGAGAATCTAAGGCCACTGCAGGAAAAATGTGGAAAACTTCCAGAGGCCATTGAATTCTCAGACTGTGCATCTTAAAGGTTAGGCACGCTCCAACATGCACCTGGCTCACAGTTGCACGCCGTGCTATCAGTAACAAGTGAAATTACACAATACTTTCACCTGCACTGACTATAAGTGACATCAAAGAAATATGTGGCTGCATGTTTGAGGCGACCCCCCTGCAATTTTAACATTCATTCGGAAGCAACAAGTTGTGCTATTTTGATTCTTTTCCTCATTTCCTTCCTTCCCTCCCTCCCTCCCTCCCTCCTGCTGGCCCATCAGCCAGCCCTTCTCACCCTTCCTTTACTGTCTCTCCCCACTTCCTTCCTTTGTCTTCCTTTTAATCACTAATCCTAACCCTTATCCAACCAAGGGTGGTAAACAATAAACCTTGCAACTAGGCAACAATGATTTTTGGCTCTGAATGGAAACTGTGCTGGGAGGTTGTTTTCACCTGATTACCAGTATGACTCCAAAGGAAACAACTAATTCATGGACCTTCCTGGATAGAAACTAATTACCAGCATACCTTGGAGATACTGTAGAGTCAGGTCCAGGACACCTCAATAAAGTGAGTCATAATCTTTTTCCTGGTAGAGGACCTTGCCTGCAATTTGTAAAAAACACAACTGTGATGAACAATAAAGCAGAGTGCAATAAAACAAGTAGTTTTCTATGGTTTCTGTAGTTCTAATTTTAGTTTGAAGGATTACTCACAAGATTAGAGAATACATCCCCAAGTGATTTAAAGGCTGAAAAGAATGTAATAACCTCTGATGGACATTATTTCAGTGATACCCAAGGTCACCAAGTACCCATAAATTCCATAATTTCTATTTGCTTATTAAAGTATTTATAGTGTAGCCCAGGCTGGTGTGGATCAGTGGATTGAGCGCTGGTCTGTGAGCCAAGGGGTTGGCTGCTTCAATTCCCAGTCAGGGCATATGCCTGGGTTGCATGAGGAGCAGGTCCCCAACAGGAGGTGCATATGAGGCAACCGCATTGATGTTTCTCTCCTTCTCTTCCTTCCTCCCTTCCCCTCTCTCTCTAAAATAAACAAATAAAATCTTTAAGAAAAAGTATTTGTAAGTACATGACATCCCAGTCTCAGCACTATTGGGTTTTTTGGTTTGTTTTGTTTTGTTTTGTTTTTCCGGAAAATTCCTTTCAGTGAGGGTGCTGCCCTGTATGTTGCAGGGTCTTTCACACCACATCTGCTCTTTATCCAGTACATGCCAGTACCATCCCTCCTATGTCTCCAGACATTGCTAATTGTCCCCGGGGTCAAAACTGCCTCCAGTTGAGAATCAGAGATCTATATTATTTCATAAAAATTCAAAGTAGTCTGACCAGTGTGGCTCAGTGGGTTGGGCATCATCTGGCAAGACAAAAGGTTCATGCCTGGGTTGCGGGTTCGGTCCCCAGAGGCAACAGATCCACGTTTCGCTCTCGCATTCACATTTTCTCCCTCTTTCTCCCTCCCTTCCTGTCTTTCTAAAAATGAACAAAATCTGTTTTTAAAAAACCATTCAAAATAGTTCACAAAAACACATACAGTGAAATAAAAATAAAACAAACAAGAATTAAGCATGACTGCCCAGAATATGTATAGCTTAAACAGGCTGAAGACAAGAGGAATAGCTGTAAATGAAATAGGGACTAAAATGTCTGATATTATTGACTCTCAAACATTTCCTCTGTGTATTCCAGTAGCTAAAGGACAGAGGGAGAGGGAGGAGAGACAGAAAAGGAGTCTGACATATAGAGACAGACTTAACATGCATAAAGTGAGCTTTTCAAGTATCCTGCAAAGCGTCCTGGCTGGTGTGCCTGGCTCAGTGGATTGAGCTCCAGCCTGAGAGCCAAGGCATCCCCAGTTCAATTCCCAGTCAGGGCACGTGCCTGGATTATGCACTGGTTTCCCATTGGGGTTTACACAAGAGATGGCCACACACTGATGTTTCTCTCCCTTTCTTCCTCCCTTCCCCTCTGTCTAAAAATAAAGTAAATAAAATATTTTTTAAAATATCCTGCAAACTTATTTCAGCATAAACACACAAAACACATATAGGCACACACATACCTTCTGCAGCCCAGTAAGAACCCCATCATCCATGCCCATCCAATTATTCAAAGGTCTACAAGTGACAACTAACACCACAGAAATACAAATTGGAAACTAATAAATGTATAAATTCCTATAGACATACAATCTTCCAACACTTATCAAGAAAATAAAAAACCCAGACCAATTACAACTATCAAAATGAAATCAGTAATTTTTTAAAAAGAAAGAAACTCCCAACAAAAGGCTTGGACTACATGGCTCAAAGTTGAATTTTACCAAACATTCAAAGAATTAACACTCATCCTTCTCAAAATATCCCTGCCCCCTCCCCAAAAAATCAAGCATTATCCTGAATCTGAATCCTGAAAAAAAAATAAGATAAAATTATAGGCCAATATCCCTGAACACAAATGCAAAAATCCTCAAAATATTAGCAAATCAAATTTAGCAAAATATTAAAAAGATCATATACCATAAGCATGTGGTAAAGGTTGGTTCAATATCCACAAATCAATTACTGTGAGGTACCACATAACAAAAAAAGAAAGGTAAAAATCATGCTCATAAGGCATTTGACAAAATTCAGCACCCATTTTTGGTAAAAATTGCCACCCAAGTGGGAATAGAAGGAACATTCCGCAACATCTATGAGAATCCTACACCTAACACCTTACTCAGTGGACAAAAGGTAAAAGCATTTTCCTTAACATCAAAGGATTTCCACTGTTACCACTCTTAATCAAAATAACACTGAAAGTCCCCATCACAGCAGTCAGGAAAGAAATAAAAGACATCCAAAGTTAGAAAAGAAGTAAATCTGTCATTATGTACAAATAGCAGGATACTTCACAGAGAGAAGCCTAGCCCAGGCTGGTGTAGCTCCTGAGATGAGCACCGCACTGCTAAGCAAAGGGTCCCACTGCTAAGCAAAGGGTCGCTGGTTAGATTCCCTGTCAGGGCACATGACTGCCAGGTTCCGGGCCAGGTCCCCAGCAGGGGGCGCACGAGAGGCAACCACACAGTGATGTTTCTCTCCCTAGTTCTTGGTCCCTCTTCCCCTCTCTAAAAAACAGATAAAGTCTTTTTTTAAAAAAGACTAAGAACAGCCTGAAGATTCCACCAGAAAATACTAGAAGTCACATAAATCTGATAAGGTGCAGGAAAGAAAATAATTATTCAGAAATGTGGTTTCCTTTTCATGTACCAATAATGAACAACAAAGAGAAACTAAGAAAACAATGCCAATTGCTACTGCATCCAAAAAATACCGAGATAAATTTAACCAGGGAGGTAGACCTTTACTTTGAAAATTATAACACATTGTAAAAAGAAATTAAAGATACAGCAATCTGGAGAAAGAACAGTTGTAGGTATCATGCTACTGGGCATGGTGATCAAAACATGTCTGTGGAATAAAAACAGGAATACAGATTGAGGGAACAGAATAGACAGCCCAGAAATAAACCCATGCCTTTATGGGCAATTAAGACTTGACTCAGAAGGCAAGAGCATACAATGTGGTAAAGGCAGTCCATTCAATAAAGGGTGTTGGGAAATTAAGATACATGCAAAACATGAAATTAATCCACCTTCTTATACCACACACAAGGATAAACTCAAAATGGATTACAGACTTGAATGTAGGATTTGAAACTTTTAAGTCCTAGAAGAAACAAAGGCAATAAAGTCTCAGACATTGCTCTTAGCAGTATTCTCTCAGATATAAGGGGCTACCCAAATAAAAGTGGAATTATAAAAAACCTGTATTTATTCCAACATGGTTAAATTTCAGTCACATTCGAAGTACGCTCCACTTGACACAGAACACCTATGAAGATGTTTTTTTCTTTTCCACTATTCAAAACAGTTTTTGAACTTGTCGATTTTGATGCCTTTTCGTGCCTCCTGCCATGTTTTGTTTTCACCTCTTCCACCTCGGCAAAACATTTCCCTTTTTTCCACTGGGAAAAGCAAACACACAAAAAATTGCTCCAGGAGTAGGGAGCAAAATCAGGTGCAAGAAGAGGTGGGGGCAGATGTGCTTCGGAATCACCCATCATGAAATGGCCAAATGGGTGGAAAGAGTCTTCAAAAAACTCACTGAAGCCAACCAAGTGAAACCTCTCACAATTCACAAATGAATGATATGTAATATCCATCAAATAGCTGGATAAGTATTCACTGTACTCCAGAAGTTGAATAAGCAAATTAAAAGCTTCAGGATTTTCCCAACATAAAATGAGAACTGGTTTAAAAAAGGAGGATAGACAATGGTGGTAAGCATGCGGTGAAACCTGGTTTTGTGCACACTGCTTGTGGTCACATGCATCAGAACTACTCTTTTCCTAACAGTTTATCAAACCTAAAAACTGTTTAAGCCAGAGTTAGCTGTGCAACTCTATTTTTAGTACTCCCACCCTGTAGTAGTCAGAATGGCTCCTCCCAAAGATGTCCATGCCCTAATCTCTATAACTTCCTAATATATTACCTCCCAGGGCAAAAGAGGTTTACAGATATAATTGAGGAGGATATGGATGACAAAATAAGGGCATTTGCCTACTTTATCCACATGTACCCAATTTAATCATGTGAAGAAAACCAGAGAACTTTTTCTCCCACTGTTGGCACAAGAACTAGAGCAGCAGAAAAGTCAGGGATTCTAAGTATGAGGGTTTGGTCTACTTTGAAGATGTGAGAATGGACACCACAAGCCAAGGAATGTGGTTGGCCTTTAGAAAGTACAAATGACAAGGGGGCCAATGGCCAGCCTTTAATGGGGGATCTCAGTTCTATGAGCACAATGGAAGGAACTGTATTCTTCCAACAGCCTCAATAGTGTGGAAGCAGGTTTTCCTCCCCACAGCCCACACGTGAGAAACACAGATCTGCTGACATCTTGATTTTAGCTTATGGCAACCTGAGTCAATCTTCTGACCTACAAAACTGTGAGATAATACATGGGAGTTTGAAACTGCTACTAAATTAGTATTAATATTTCATGGCAGCAAGGAAAACTCATGTAACTACTACAAATACTTTTCACTTGATCATGGCCCTTATGTGGCCTTGAACAAACCAATTTTTCTTTCTGGCCTCAATTTCCTCTCCTATTAAACAACTACGCTGGTTTGTTTAGGATCATGCCAAACTTAATTGTGGCAGGGACCAAAGGTATAATGGAGGCTATATGCTGTATGTCCAAGTATTTAAAATGTTTAAGTTAGCATGGAAAAATATTCTATATTTCTACTTTGATACATATATTCACAAAATACCAAAACTGAAATATGGTTTACCATCACTTTTTTATGAGGAAAAGTCAGCCAAAGAGTACAGACAACTGGTTTGTTATAGTACTTACCTATGTGTTCACTTGATGTTTTTAAATTTTTTAAATGAACTCTTAAATATTCATAATCATAATTTACTAGCTTCATGAAATTTTCCTCACATTATTCAAAAAATGAAATTATGGAACACATAGCCCTGGCTGGTGTAGCTCAGTGGATTGAGTGTGATCTAAAAAACAAAGAGTTGCTGGTTCGATTCCCAGTCAGAGCACATGCCTGGGTTGTGGGCCAGGTCCCCACTACAGGGTGCGTGAGAAGCCGCCACACACTGACATTGCTCTCCCTCTTTCTCCTTCCCTTCCCCTCTGTCTAAAAATAAATAAAATCCTTTTTCAAAGATTACATAACACATAATTTGCACTCTTCTGAGAGTATGTTCAGGTTAGTAATTTTCATTCTTTTTTAAAATTATGTTATTGATTACGTTATAGTTGCCCCAATTTTCCCCTTTTGTACTCTTCCACCCAGCAACCCCCGCCCCCCACTCCAGCAAACCCACACTATTCTTCATTTCTATTGGTCACACATGTAAGTTCTTTGGCTTCTCCATTTCCTATGCGTTACATCCGCATAACTATTCTGTAACTATCTTTTCACCTATTCCCCCAACCTCCCCCTCCAGTCTGGGCACCATCAAATCTTTCTCCACACCTATGATTCTGTTTCTTTTCTGCTTTTTTTCTTAGTTTGGCTTTTAAATGACCTCTTGATAGATGTATTTATTGTCACTTCACTGTTCCTAGTTTTGATCTTCTTTAACCCTATTAAAATACCAATGACATTTCACAGATATAGAACATTTCATAAATTCATATGGAACCATAAAAAACCCCAAATAGCTGCAGCGATTTTAAGAAATAAAGTAGGAGGGCTCATAATACCAGATTATCACACTGTATTACAAATGACTGTAATCAAGACAGCCTGGAACTGACATAAGAGACTCATAGAGCAATGGAGCAGAATAGACAGCCCCAAAATAAACCCAAGTCTCTATGGTCAATTAATATGCAACAAAGGGGGTAGAAGCATAATATGGAGTAAAAATAGCCTGTTTAACAAATGGTGTTGGGAGAGCTGGACAGCTACATGCAAAAAAAAAAAAAAGAAATGAACCTCAACTACCAACTTACACCAAACACAGAAAAATTCAAAATGGATAAAACAGTTTTAAATCACAACACCATAAAAGTCCTAGAGGAAAATATAGGCATGAAAATCTCAGATATTCCAGGCATCAATAGTTTCATTGATATGTCCCCTACAGCAAGGGACATAGAGGAAAGAATAAACAAATGGGACTTCATCAAAATACAAAGCTACATGGCTTAGGAAAACATTAGCAAAATGAAAAGGCAACCTCCATGTGGGAAAATATATTTGCCAATGATACCTCGAACAAGGGGACTTATCTTCCTGTCACTGGAATCTCTCTGGCTGGGACCCTTGCTCATGAGACATCCCTCCTGATTTTTATCTACTACATGTGGGTGTCGGAGCAGCCAGTTCCGTATCTACTGTCTCTGCCCCTTCTACCAATCTGGGTGGATGTTGTCTCTTCTTTAATTCTGTGGTTCTAGGACTCCCATTCAACTTGGTTTCTGTTGGTTCTGAGTGATGGTCGTTCTACAGTGTAGTTGTGATTTTGATGTGGTTGTGTGTGAGTTGTGTTTACTTGGGCCACCAACTTCGATATCTAGCTGTTATATCATTCTTGATTAATCTCAATTTGGAAAATTTTCAAACTATGGCAGAAAAACCTGAATTTATCAATAATATTATGTAATACTTAGATTTGAAAGCGAACCATGATTTTCACCGATATCTAAATATTTTAAGTGTTGCAAGTGATAAATCATTGTTACCACAGAAAAACTTATCTTTTAATTTCATCGTATTAACTACTATTACCTGTGATTTGACAACTCTTTAATACCTTCCAATTACTATTTCTGATATTTTTTTCAAATTCTACAATGGTAATATATATTAAAGAAAGCAAATAACTACAACACGTATTTCAGTTGATTCACTTCTCTCATAAGGTGAAATTTCTCTTTGATGTATATGATGGACAGAAAATATGTCTAGAAATTATTTTGGGAATTAGTATCTGAAGCTTTTCCACGGAATTGCAATTGTTTTCATTTCTTGCTCCAATTTCCTTCTACTATTTGCATATTTCACACTTAGTTTCCTTCCGTTAATTTTATCTAAAATTTTTATATTTTCAATCCTTTAAAAATGTTTGTGAACTTTTGTTAAATATTAATAATAAGCAATTATTCATAGCAAATGTGAATACCATGTCCAGAGTAGTAATTTTCCACCAAAGATACATTTTGTTCCTTATTTAAGAATTATTCTATGCTCTAATGTACCTCATACCAGGCCAAAATTAAATTAAATTTCTTTGCTGACATCATACCCATTGTGTACATGGATAGTTTTGAAGGCAAATCTGATAGGTATTTCATCAAGACACTGCATTTGGGGGTCAGATCCATAAATATGATATACAGTTTCAGTGGATATACTCACTACCAAAAGTTAAAGCCATCATTCCAAGGAACAGTATTAAAATATGAGTTGTATATGGTACAAATAACGTGCCTAGATTTTGACCAATAATCTGGCTTCCACAACTTTTTCTTTTGGCAGATTCACATAGGTTTGCCCTCAAGAACATCTTATATTATTTAAACAATGCTGATAAATATTTTTATAACATTATATCTAAAATAGTCTTATTAAAATAACAATTTTAGTTGTGGCACTCTGTCCCTATCTATTTTCTTGTCAACATAAAAAAAATTAGTATTCTGAGGAGGGAAGATGGCGACAGAGTAGGAGGGAGCGGATTTCACTTCCCCCTACACAAAGGAGGAAAAACTGGCTGGTTCATGGAGGAACGGAGCAGACAGACGGCAGTATTGCAACGTATTTGAAAATAAGAATCCACAGGGCAGTAGCGGACACTGAAAAACCAGAAACCAGACGGTAAGAGGGAGATTTCAGGACACTAAGGTCCCGGGGAGCAGCGCGGGGGTCCAGGGGTCCAGGGGTCTGGGAAGCCAGCGCTGGGTGCCCAGAGCCCGGCACCCACAGCCGGCCATCAGTCGGCCGGGGACGCGCGGGGCTGCATCGCGCCCCCGGAGCTGGCCATCGGTCAGCGCGAGCGTGGCGCACTGACTACGGAAGTCGGAGTCGCCAGCTGCTGGACAGTTGGGTTAGACGGACGCCAGGCTTGAATAGGAGGAATTTATCAAACAGAAGGGCTGAGGAATCTGCTGTGACGCCCTAAGACTGACTCCCAGCCCAGCCGGGCGTGAGGGGAGGGCGCAGTGACTCCATCCCAGCGGCGCTGGGAGGGGAGACTTTGGGCCCAGGTTCCCTGTGAAGGGAGTCATTTGGCACCAACCTAAGCGAGTGGGCGCTGCTGCACCCCAGTGTCTGGAGGGGACCACCGGGAGAAGACATCAGAAGAGAATCAAGACTTCCACATGGAGGATATTGGGAAAGGAATCAGACTGGTGGCTAGGACAGTGCTTGGAAGGCAGCCTGCGTGAATGGCAGGAGGGGAAAATCACCACACCAATCACTTCCCAGCCTTCTGCAGCCAGCAAGACCAGAAAAACCGGTTTGGCCAGTTTGAATCGAACAAGAGGAGTGAATTTTTTTTTTTTGGTCTATTTTTTGTTGTTTTTAAATGCAATTTTTTTAAACAGTCTTTTTGTTATTATTATTTTTTAAATTTTCACTACTGTTTTACTCCAATTGCTTCTCCTCTCTTCCCTTCTTTCTTGATTTTGTACTCCACACTTTATTTCGAATTTTATCTCTCCTTTCTTACTTTTCCTGCCTTTTTCTTCTTTTTTTTCTCTCTCTCTCTTTTTTTATTTTTATTTTTTTTATTTTTTTTATTTTTGTAATACCCACAAGCGAGAGAAAAACTTGGAACTGAGAAAGGGCCCGAAGTGGACTCAAATAGGGGGCAACCCAACACCTGAGACAGGGAGACAAATTTCACTCGACTATAGCAGGGAAACTGCAAGTTGCTACATATTTGGACTATCATTTTTTTTCCTCCTTTTTTTTCTCCTCATTTTTTCATTATTCCTACATCTTTTATCTCAATAGTATTTTTGTATCCCCCTTCTTTCTCTATAGTCTTTGCTTGGCAGGGTATATTGTACCATTTGACAAGTTTTCCCTGTTCTCTCTTCTATTTTGTATTGCTAATTTACTGTCCTTCATGTGAATTGGGTTCCATCAGCACACTACTCAATATCCTATACCCCCTGTTCAGGTTATTCAGAACACATACATTCTGGCATATGAATGTTGCTCTAATATTATTGTAAATAACTGCTGTTGCACACAAGTGTAA